>JBBPNQ010000647.1:0-13440 GCA_038090975.1 Boletellus pseudochrysenteroides
CCTATCGGTGTTTCCATCTGGTCTTGGGTCAGATTTTCCCCCAACAAGCCCTGGGGGTATCGTGATTCACGTCGTCTGACCGCACCGACCTCGATCAAGCGGGTGTGCACTGGTTTGAGCGCATACGACCACCCACCAAAGACCATATTCCCGTCGCTACCACGCCGCTCATGACACGGATACTGCAGACCAACTCACAGTTGTCCATGCTTACACGAACCCAATGCATATATGCTCGATCGAGACCCATGGTATGTGAGCCACCCCTGCAGGGTGCGTCATCCGACTAGCCACCGTACATGGCCGAATCGTCTGCGGGACGCGGGGGTGCTGTGCACAAAAATGATCCATAAAGGAGGGCACAGCATCAGGTCGGCGAAAGACTTGAACTCGTTGGCGAGGTCGATGCGTTTTATGACGTGCGGCATTGTTCAGAGCGCGATGGGTTCAAGCGAGGGAGGCGAAAGAAGGGGATCAAAATGCTCGACAAAGGGTACTTGTATGCTCTCGTGTGTGATGACGTTGATGGGGTCATCGTGCTCACTTTCCGCTTTGAGGCAGGGCCGTGGGTCCACCGCGCCGACCTCGGGCCGGGAAAACATATTGGAGCTTTCGATTGCAGAGTGTGTATATACTAGGTTGTCGGAGGCGACTGGTAAGCTATGGTTACGTCGAATGACGCACCAGCAGAAGTCAAGTTGCTTGTTGACGAAGCACCTCGGGTTTTAGAGCCGAGTTTAAGCGTAGCAAAGGTTCCCATGTGCGTGGGGTAGTCCAATTGATGATAGGGCCCTCTCGTCCTCGGTCCGGCGCGATTCAAGCCGTTTCCAGGTCCACTCGACAGCCTCGACGTGGACGTCCAGGAATCCATGATCAAGTTGATATATACGTATGCGTCGCTACATTTCTAGTCCCACACGTTCAATATCACGATTTCATTCCCTAGTCTGACAACAACACACTAATTGGATATCGTCACTGCTGTGCAACGCTCCGCTCACGCAACCGCCCACACGGAGATCGCCTTCTCCGCCGCGGCGAACCGAGCCTCTTCCTGGCTCGCATGTCCCCTCTTCTCCGCACTCGCGCTCACCGCCTCCCGTCCCTCCACGCTGATCGTACACGTCTTCAGCCCCCTCTGGTCCGTATACGCATACGTGATCTCTTTTTGCTGACGCGACGCCCAAACAGACAACCGCGAGACCGGATGTAGCACGTCCACGTCGTCGCGTATGATACGGTCCAGATGGCGTAACACGCCCAACGTCCGAAGGAGCGCCTTGACGGTGTCCACGTTCCCCTCTGAGTCGAGGTACACCGCTCCGATGAGCGACTCGATCATGTCGCTGAAGAGTTTGGGGGCTTGCAACCGCGTGAGCGCTGCCCAGGGAAACGTCTTGCCCGTCGCCAACGCTTGCTCGATCTCATCCTTCACCTTGTCGTATCGATGAGAGGTGAGCTTCTGGTCTTCGAGGACGATGGGGCTCGAGTGCTGGAGACACTGGAACAGGCGGATCGTGTTCGTCTTGGGTTGCATTACGATCTTGCCGCGTGGACCGGAACCGGGACCGGGCATGCTCGCGTCGACGTCGAGCGAGCATCGGAGGCAGACGTACGCGAGGAAGTGGGTATTGACAACGGATGATTTGCGAATGTGGATGTTGTGCGGGGAGTACGTCTTCCCAGGATAGTTGTACAGGATATCGGCAACGATCATGTCGAGCAGTGCATCCCCAAGGAACTCCATGCGCTCGTACGACACCGTCCGGTCGTCATACTGATAGCTCGCGTGCGTGAGCGACTCGACGAGCAACAGCTTTCGTCGAAAGGTGTATCCCAACATCTGTTCCACGTAGCCCAACTGCGTAGACACCTCGTCGGTGTGCTCGACGCGAGATAGCACCGTTTTTACGCATTCTGGGAGTGTGTGCCACTCAAGTCCTAGACCGAACAGTTGGATGCATGACACGCCAAGATCAAACCCGCCGTGGAGGTATGCAGCACCGATCAGAGACTCGACGACATCGGCCAACATCTTCGTCGACAATTGCTCAACCTCTTTGCGCGTCTTCCCCCCTCCAACAACGGGCTCGACATTGGTTTCTTCGGGGAGATTCTCCGGTGTAACGATGGGTTCCTCTGGTTCAGAGAGGTATAGTGGCTTGAATCGTTTGGGTGAGAAACGTGTACGGATGATCCACCGAAAGATGCAGCGTCGAATGGCTTCTTTTGCGAGACGCGAGTTCGCTACTACGTGATCTTTGCGTCTTGTTAAATATCCTTCGTGCCACAATGGATAGGTAGCCATCAGGTTCACGGAGGCGATGAACTTAAGCACGGCATCCCCAAGTGTTTCGAGGCGTTCGTAATTGATTGGGTCCTCTGCAACAGGTGCAGTAATTGCAGCTGTGAGGAATCGAGAGGGTATTTTGGCGAGAGGAGCGCGGGGAAAGAGCATGCTTCTAAGGGACCTGACAGTCATAGCTGTCCCGAGGCGACGAAGAATCGAAGGGATGATTTGTGAATATTCACACTCCACGGGAGACAGAAGCTCAATGTAAGCGTACTTGGCAAGGAGGAAGAATGGCTTTTGGGTTGCGTTGGAAATCGGAAGAGGGAGTAAGAGATTGGATCTCTGGGGAAGAGGCTCAACGACGAGGAGAGGGTATGTCACCCGAACGTCCTCAAAGCGCGAGTACATCTTACGAGTGCATATTTCTGCCTCCTCCTCCTGGGTAAGGCTCTCATGATGCCAACCAACGAAACGATAAAGCTTTCCAAAGGACCGGCCGTCACGCACCCAGGTGATGTCAGTTGGGTATCCATACTTTGAAGCAAACGCCTCCACATTGACCAAATGAACTCTCTCCGAGTCTTCATTCCCGTCTAGCGTCGCCGCCCAGCTACGCCGTTGCGACCATGTGTTATCACCCGGGTCCGCGTTGATGATGAACAGGTATGCAAAGTCAAGGCGTGGCCATTTCATCCGTGAGCCATAAAGGCTCCAAAATAGCCTCCGGGTAGTCTCTTGGGCTGGAGCCAGGTCTCTTTGGGACAAGTCGACCACCCCTCCTGGACCCAGTTTGACCCCCATCTTGCCGTTGCGTGGGTGGTACAACACCGGGAGCTCATCCGCACTGAGCGCAGGAATCTTGGTACACGTCAAAAGCGTCAGCGAAGGAAGACCTTCAACCGCGATCTCCGTAAACCACCAATTTTCCTCGATGCTTGGCGGAAGCCAGGGGTTCAGTTGGATTGTCACGGATGCCAACCCGTCCCGCTTCTCTATGTCCTTCAGCATATCTTTCACTTCCTCCTCCAGTTTTGGTTCCACGACGCTTGTCAGGGGTAACAGGTGATCGTTGAGGAGTCCGGCATGATATAGCTTGAGGTAGGCATTGAATGCAACGTGTTGGTATGCGGACCGCTTCGAAGGGTATTTTCGCTCGACGGCGTAGACGCGAAGTTCGGGCGGTAAGACTTTGGGCAGGGTCAACGTACAACCGAAAGGTCCCGGGTACGCTTCGACGCCTTGTTGTTTAGGGTCGAGAGCATGCCAGCCTTCCGGTAAATCGGGAGGATCGATATCATACAGGGGAACATGGTTGGTATGCCTAGAGCTCGGGAGTACAGAACAAAAACGGTTTAGATGTGAAACAGCAGCCTGGAGGGTGAGCAATGCCCTAAGGGATAGAGGTCCTCGTGAACCAACCGTCACAAGTAACGCCAACCACTTACCCTGTCGACTCGACTTTGAACTCGCATGGCTCAAACTCATCGTCAGCTTCCAAGGCTGGCGGCGGCGGTTTCGTGACACCCGTCCGCTGGGCGTTATATTGGGCGACCATCTCCCGCTCTAGCTGCTCAAACTTCGCGATACTTGCTTTATCCATACCACGCTCGAACATGAGGACGAAGGAACTACGTTGCCTCCTCGCGCGACCCCGGCTCTGGACCCAACTTGCCATATTGTTCGGGACGTCCCAGCGAATGACGTTTCCGCACGCTTGGATATCTAGACCTTCCTCTGCGACTGCGGTTGCAACAATAAGGTTCTTCTCCCCAGACCTGAAATCGTCTAGCGTTTCAGCCTGTGACTGGCGTGGGATTTTCCGTGTGATATCCAAGAAAGCGGTACGATAGGCACTCTCAGAGGAACCGAGAAGACACCCTATTCTGAATGAATTTTGATCCTTCGTTCGAGGGTGATGTTCGAGCACGGCAGCAAGAGCAAGGACAGAATTCCTCCTCGTAACGAACACGATCCCGCTGTACGGCTCGTTAAAAGACTCGACCCGTTTCTTCTCTTCCTCTAATGTTTGAATGAGGACCCGGAGCTTGTCTGAAATACCGTTGTTGATGGACTGAAGGTCGTAGGAGACAGGAGTAACTTTGATCCTCTTGAGGTGCTCGATCAGATACGCCTTTTCTCTGGATTGCCAGGCAGTCGTAATATTACTGTATGGTGAGGCATTCGCGAGGGCAAACTCGACGACATTTTGGATGTACCAGTCTGCTGCCCATGGGCCAAGGTCGAAACAGATATCGTGAGCAGTGGTGAAAAGATCTCTGATGCCCTTGTGGGTATATGTATTTCCCTTCAAGATCACTTTGGATAAATTTTGATCGAGGCGGGTTTTCTCTGGACCCGGAACTAATTTCGTTAGCTTTTCGCGAGCGGAGAGAACGTAGGGATCTCTTTGGATATTCATCGACTCTGCCACTTGTCTTAGTGCTCCGAAGTTCTTTGAAGTCACGTAACAGGTATTGTACGTCCATGGAACGTCGTATAAGACGTGCCTGAGCTCTGGTCGGTGAACATGTGCTTCAAGCTGGTCCCGATGTTGCCTAGGGCTGCGAATGACGCTATCGAGGTTCAATTCCAGTGCTCTGACAAGAATCATTAGAATCCTCGGCTGAAAAACCTGAGCGGAGTACTGATCCACCTAAACGCCGTGGCGGCATTGCCACCAAACATGGGGCTGGCAGTCAGGCCGAGAATGATTGGTCTCTCCTCTCTGACAGGCCCATGGCTGCTGGCTCTGGTGGACTGTCGGATTGGAAGATTGAAATAAAAGTTTCGCACGATACAGTTCATCGGATGATCATCATTTGTGTGGTGAGCTTCGTCAAAGACGAGGAGGCCGATCTCTCGACCTAGACTGATGTATCCGTGACTGAGAGCATCGAGTAGAACCTGAGGAGTGGAGACTATAATGCGATTTTTTTGGAGAACATCCTTCCACAGGTTGGGGTCAGTCCACTGTTTTGGCTCCAGACCACCATGGATGAGTCCGACCGATCCGATCGCTTTTTGGATTACATTGTATTGCTGTTCGCAGAGCGCCACAGTTGGTGCAACGAACCAAGAGACCTTTGTAACGGTTGATAAGTGGCGATCCAAAGACTAGGGTGGCCAGGTCACCTTGTGCGGTTCACGGTCACACTCGATTTTCATGCGTAAAACTGCGACGTGAGTTTTTCCGGATCCGGTATCCTGCGCGATGATGATGTTTTCGACCAAGCTAGCTTCCAACATCTCTTGTTGATAGCTACGAGTGACAACCGTCTCGTGCGACGTGTATTTTGGTGAAGCGTCACCCATCCTGAACGATATTGGTGAGAGTAGAGGGTGCTAGTGCGAGCTTTAGTAAGACGGACATTTGACTAGGAACAGATGCAGCGCCTCACCTTGCTGTATGCTAAACCTCAAGGGTTATGGGCAAGTGAAACAAGCGCCAGCAGGATCAACTGCGCGCTGCAATTGGCTACTTTAGGTATCCTCAGAAGCACTGAGCAATTAAAGCAACGGCCGGATATATCCAGCAAATACCCCATCGAACAAAAGCCATAGGCCAGAGAACGAACAAGACCCTGACTCGCGGAGCAGTGACCTGAAGCAATTTCAGGTTGGGCAGTGACGACTTGAAGGAAGTCGATTTTTTGTGGCTGGCACAGGATGCGAAAAACATTCCCTGTATGGACAAGTCCCCGCCCGCTACTGCCAGTTTCTGCATGTCTCAGTCAATACCGCTCGCCCGCGTGTCCCCCACAGCCGCCCGATTTCTGACCGAAGACACACACCTGCGCTCCCTGCCAAACGTCGAGGATATATTCCCTAACTCTGCTGCCCTTGGGGATGGCCCAGACCCTGTCAAATCTCCCAAAAAGCATGCAGTATTCGAGCTCCTCGAGCGGCCGACCTCTTCGACCTCTGCTTTCCTCGTGCACTTTACTTCCACATCCCTCATCGTCGTCTCCGCGATCGTGACCATTCTGGAGACGGTCCCGGACTTCCACTCTATTTCTCCTCGCGTGTGGTTCGGAATGGAAACCAGTCTTGTGCTGCTATTCACCGTGGAATACTGTGTCCGGCTTTTCGCTTGGAGTTCGTCATGGGTGACACTCGTTAAATGGATGTTTTGTGCGTCACATCTTCTGCCTATTCGGATGGTCCGTTCCTCACACGAGTTCGATGAGCAGCATTCTATGGTTTTGTAGATGCGTTGGCTATATTCCCATATTACATCGAAATAATATTACAGCAAGACACCGTACGCATTTCACCCCTGTTTTATCAGCAACTCAGTTTCTATCCGCAATTTAGTCTGTCCTATTTCGGTTTTCCATCCTTCGGATCTTCCGCCTCCTGCGAGTGTTCCGACCTTTCAGATACAGCAGTACCATCCTCTTGTAAGCGTTCAGCGGGCATCCTTTTTTTGGTTGTGTTTGACCTACATGCACTGTCAAAGAACGATCGAAGTCATGTATCTCGCTATTCGACGATCGCACCATGCACTCCTCGCTCTCAGCTTCTTCATTGCTATGTTGCTGACGGTATTTAGTACACTTTTGTTGGTCACCTCGACGTCGCCTTTTGCCCAAAATTGAATCTATCTATGCAGGTACTTTGCCGAGCGAGGAACATGGGACGATACACTAGAGATATTCGTCGATTCTGACGGAGATCCATCTCAGTTTGCCGTAAGCCTGTCCGAACCCGAAACCCGGGCGCAACCTGCTGACCCACAGATATCGAATAGTCCATACCAGCTGCTGCATGGTGAGTTTCCCTTTTCGACTTGCTACCCTTTCCCCCGTACCTCCTCACTTATCTCGTCACCAGGTTTGTTCTCGTCAGTGAGTCTTACTTCCGCCCATTTACTAGCCACACCCCGTACCCTTCACCTTGTATTCTTACCCTCTTTCTGTTTTAAAAAACGACTCGTCGACGCCTCGATACAAAAACAGCAATCACAACAGTAGGGTATGGCGAGATAACTCCACGCTCCATCCTCGGCCGCTTGATGACAGTCCCACTCCTCGCCTTTGGTCTACTCCTGATCGCCCTCCCTAGTTTCGTGCTCGGGCGAGAATTCAGCATCGTGTGGAAGCAGATGACCGTAAAGCACGATGTGGGTCCCCATTTCCTTCCTGTCGTCCCCCCTTTGCTCTAACGCGCACTGAACCACGATGCGCTGGTCTTTTGACAACAGATCGACGAGGTTTCCGGCCCGAATTCGAACATGGATCCGGACTGGGACACGTCGTTGGGCATACGGAGCGAGCATGATCTGTCAAATCGGAAACTGGCCCAGAACCAGACAGAGCTCAGTCGGCAGATATCCGAGCTGCGCAGCGCGGTGGAGGTGCAGGGGGAGATGATCCGGCGCCTGGTGGGCGTGCTTGAAGGTCGTGTGGGTCATGATCATGATGGTGATGAGGTGATGGCAACCGGGGCGGAGGGGAGGGAGACACGGGTGTGGGCAGGTGTCAAGGACAAAGGAAGGGAGGGTTCGAACGGTTGGGGTGCGGGAAGATACTCTATGAGCTGACGAGAAGGGGGCCGTAAGAAGGCTCTGAGTGGGGCACAACATATTATTGTACCTCGAGCTTTTGTCTCGTTCATATTGCCAGTAATGGTAAATTTATGTGAACACACGGATCGAACAGCTCTTGCTGCAAGGAGATCGAGTCAGGATCCCGAGCTCAAATCCACCGTGAACATGCCCAACAATCAAAATACGTATGCCATAGTAAGTGTACCAGTACTGTGATAGCGGCTACTTTTGGAATCCTTCCTGCCAGTAGCTACCGGATTTGGGAAATTTTACTAATAAATATTCAAGCTTTACTCTGTTGGTGGCCAAATTCAAGTTCAAAGTATCCCGCTAGCACATGAATAAGTTCGTCACCATGCACTGTCTCCCGATGTTAACGGACCTAGTAATCTCCATTGTTGATTCACCGCCAGCATCACATTTCCTGACTTTCCCCCCGACCTAACCCTACAAATAGTGCGAATATGCGAGCATCCCATCACTGGCGGAGCTTTCGCAGATATATGGCGCTGCACATACGATCATCATCCGTTTGGCTCGAAACCGGCTGGACGCCCCCCAAACATTCACGACTCCAAACGCTCACCATTCTGCAGGTTGCCGTCATGGCCTTGCGCTTGTTCGCTCCGGAGCCTATCGGTTCCCATCGGCAGGTATCCTTCGAAGTCCGTCGAGAGCTCGAAATATGGAAACGACTCGACCATCCCAACGTCCTTCCGTTCCTTGGCATCACGACCGGTTTTAGCCCCTTTGTCGCACTCGTTTCTGAATGGATGCCCAACGGGACGCTGCATCAGTTTGTGCGCGAGAACGACGCGACGATGACGACCGAATTTCGATTACAGCTGGTGCGCGCACTCGACATCGAACGTTAGCTTTTACGGATCTCATCGTTCTCGTCGTTTTTCCAGCTCGTAGATATCGCAAGTGGACTGGAATACCGTATGTCCTCCCTCGTGACTGGTATGCAGGGTAAAAAAGCTGCGATTTACGTCACTTCAGTCCATTCATTGCCGGTCATACATGGAGACCTCACCGCCGTACGTCGCCTTCACCACTCCTAGTGTATTTCCTCGCGACGATTTTTACCGAGCGACGTTCAGACCAATATCCTCATCGACGAAAATCAAAATGCGTGTTTGTCCGGTTTCGGTCTCTCGACCGTCCCCGAACGCATAGCGGAACGACTGCCACACCTTCGTGCAGACTCTAACTTTCGGGACGCCGTCTCGATCCGGTTCATGCCACCCGAACTGGTCAAAGACGAGTTGAGTGACATTGGCACGGCGGTGGACATATTCTCCCTCGGATGTAATGGGATTTATGTACGTGGATCACTTTACCATGCCGTCCCTGTACGGAGCCTAAGGCGGTCGACAGGTGTTATCTGGAAAACTGCCTTGGTCCGAATTTCGCAGGGCAGGGCAGATTGTGATCCATTTATATCAGGGAAAGACACCTGCACGTCCGAGCACGAGGCCTATCGATGACCATCACTGGAAGTTCTTAGAGAGCTGCTGGTCGGCAGTGCAAGATCGTCCCTCCGCGTCATCTACGCTCCTCGATCTTTACAGCTTTCTGACTTCGTTTCCAACATGATGGTTTCGTCAAGGGAAAGCTATTCTAGAGGTAATACATTGACGCACAAATCGTCCTTGGCGTCCCAGAACCCGTCATGTGGCGATGTTGTGGTCATGGGAACTAAGCGTGTTCAACAGGTAGACATCTTCTAGATCTTTCGTGATACCCTCCACGCAATGCCATACAAGCAGCTTGTCGGTGCGTGCTTTAGTGTAGCCCGATCTACCACTCCGCTTCAACAAGAGGCAAAAGTATTGTTCTCCCACCCGAAGTAACCCACGATCGCCTTCGACCCGTGTGTAGTTCACGATCCCAAGCATGCACTGTTCTGGCTTAAAAATCTCGTAATACGCCTGAGAGAATGGGATTTGGGCAGGTCTCCAAGAATGTCCCCTCTGTAAACGAAAGGGTATAACTACCTTCGTGTCGGATCCAGCGCACGGGCAAGAGAAGTAGCTTGACCTGCAATCCAAGCTTCGTGATTGAATACGATCTGTCACCGACCTCTTCGAAGACAGAACCCGTTAGCCGGAGGCCAGTTGCCGTCTGGGAATCGAGCGCCAACAACCCATAGGACGCCGGGGAGGAAGGAAGCGCGAGGGAATAACATGACGGGTCGCCGGCCCATGCAAAGAACCCCGGCTCGCTACACCGTTGAGCGATGCCTTCCATCAGCCGATGAAATGCCCATAGCCCTTCCCCGTATGAAATCGGTATTGTGATATCGAAGATCCCAATGAATGCATATGCCACGTCTTCAATTCGTGTTGTTTCCCTCCGCGAAGCCCACCCCATCTTCTCCGAGACACGATTACACCCAGGTCTAAAATGTCTCAAATCCCCTGCGGGAATACCTGTCACTCTACTGACAGCACCCAGCACCCGCCAGTCCTCCTTGTCGTTTCTCGTCTCGACGGGACGTACGTAGTTGGCCGAAACGGGGGACCACCCCTGGGTGTAAAACACGATACGTTTGGGCGCGAGAAGCTCCTGGAGCGTCCACCCACGTCTGAACCACGGTTCGCGCTCGAAATCGGCCAACGTGTGTGTCGCCGCGAGATGGACGATGCACACCTTGGCGTCTCTGTACCACCTATACATGGCGCGAATTGCTTCCTCCAGCTCTGCGCTGCTCGATTTGTCGATGCAGCACGTGTCCGACCATGCGTAGGCACAGCCGTGTACGCGTGCCTTGTCGCAGAAGCGGAGGAGCTTGTCGAGGCTGGGGCTGCTCGCGGGGGTGGGGTGTCCATCCACCGTTCCTCCCGCGAAAGCTGCTGGTAGGACAGCTCATGGGAACCCCAGCGATGTGAGAAGATGGCATATTTGACTCGAGTGTGGACGTCCCCCTGTGAGAGATGTGCGATCGGTTGAAACGGACGTGATATATATACATCGATCTGATGTTGAGCACACGGTAGGAGTGAGGCTACAAGCTTCCTCACGGACCTTGGGCAAACGAAGAGCCAAGAGATCGGTGCTCGATAGGTTTTTGATGCCGGGGCGGATATCCTCCATGAGGTCCGCTCGGGACAGAAGCTTCATGTCACTGATCCGAATGAGGTGTGCAGGGAGGTCGTTGAAGATGTGTTGGCAAAGGGCGTCGAGCAGCTGATCGCGCTTCAAGCTCAAGGTGCCTTCAGCTTCGAGTTGAGTGCGTTCCATGGGCGCCAACCAGTCACCATATGTGTCAAGATCAACATGGATGAGATGCGAGAGCAGACCTGAACCAGTGCTGGATCACGTTACGTAATCAATTAAGGGCATTGCCTTTACCGTCCGCTATTCGGCTCGAGGCCCTAGTCCTCTTACCTCCGCTTTGTGGCGGCTCTGGGCTGCAGGTAATGCAACAGCCATTCCTCAAGGACGATTTGGAAGACCCCACTAGGCAACGGAGCTTGGAGCAGCCGCTGCCAAGGTCCAACAATTCATCACCCGCTCGGCCGTCACTGAATTAGCACAATCCTCGTTAGGTTGAGCGAATAGACATCCCGAAACAGCCCCAGTGAGTGTACTTTTTACTTAGATGGTGTGTCTAACGAGTTGAATGCCTTTTGGGTGACACGTTCGTCCGATCTTAGGCCGTCAGCGCGTCAGCCATGAACGCAGTGACTGACGTGTCAACTGACGTCCGTCCGATGGCCTCGCTGCCTATTATGCCTTGCTGACGAGGTTGGGACGTTCGCCACCCAGGACGAGTGCTCACAACGTGACAACATGTCGTTGTTTTCAATTGTGGTTCTTTTCACAGTAGGTTTGGTTGCGTTACGAGCATAGCAAAACATAGTGACTTGCCTTTGAGAACATTTCACCACATGGGTCGTTGAAGAGGTTATTGTCAACTGGGACTGCTCAACGCCTCGAAAAAGGGCGGTTGTATGGCAACACTGAACAGGTATGATTTGAAGCCGTTTGAGTTGCTGTACAAGACGCCCAACAACGCATACGACGGAATCCTCCCGAATCGCGTGCACGAGGGGCAGGTCGAACAATCGAAAAGGGTGGTTCGTAGGAAAACTCGAAGTAATTACAGAACTGTGCGAGACTCATTTTGGGACTTGTCCACGAGGTTCGCGCGGCGTCAACGTTTCCGTACAATAATAACCAACAAGTGGTATGTCACCCGAAAACAACAAACGACGCGGAGCACTCAGATGGTTTGGATTTGGACTTTGGAGACTACTCAGGACCGTTGTGTAGTTGGCACTTGACGAGGGTGTCCCAGTGCCCATGTATTGGTCGTTGGGCATGATCGATTGATCACTCAAGTGGTTGTTGCACGCTGGGCGGGACCCGCGTGCAACATCGTCAGACAGGTATGTACATCCAAATCCAATCTTACTGAGCGAAGATGAGACGAACAAAAAACATGGAAGACATCGATATTGATGGCAGCATCCCTCACAGGCCACGCTGGCAGTCGGTGTCATCGATCTGCCAGTGGCCGTACGTCCCCTGGTTCTGCACACACATTGGTTAGTGTTACCTAGACACGTTCCAATTCACAACGCGCGTATTGGAAGCATTCCTGGGCACCCGGAAACTCCAATCCACGGAAACGCGCTGGCGTTGTGGCGCAAAACTCTTGCCAGTCGCCTCCCTTTGGAAGATTCTCTAGGTAGTGCTCAATGCGCTGCGGGGTCCCGATCAACAAAAGTCCTATATTTACGAGATTCGCATCTTACCCACTTACCCGATCCCGGAGATGTGCAGCCCTAATGATTGTTAGCTTGGCGGAACACATATCATAACTCGGTAAGGGATATATGTATCTTGTCTTTGTACCAGTTCCAATATGCTGCACAATCCGGTTCGTGCTGGTTGATCCCCCATCTTCCGATTACAACGCCAGGGCCCTGACACGATGTCAATCATGGAACATCCTCTCGCTACACATTCCATACCTTGTCTTCACAACTCTTCGGCACATACGAGATCCCGTGGACTTCAAGTGGTATAGCCTTGCACGCCTCCACTCGATGCTCCCAGGTGACTGGAAGGTTCATGAGTTGCGCAGTGTACTCCCTGGTCCCATAAGTGGTGCATGTATGCGCCTCCACTTGGTCCCAGAACATGCTGAGTTTCTGGCGTTCCTCTTCCTCGCGTTTTCGGCGTTCCTCCTCGATGCGATCGTGATCCTCCACTTCGCGCCGCCACTTCTGTCGCTCGTTTTCTCGGCGTTGGTTTTCGCGGCGCTCCATCTCCTCGCACTCGCGCCTATGCTGGTCTTCCTCCTGGGCCCATTCTTTCCGAACCCATTCTTGACGTTCCTGCTCTTCGTGCACCCTGCGCGTAACCGCCTCCTCGTACTCTTCGACCTCACGCACATGCCGCTCGAACTCTCGTGCCCACTCCCGCCTCACCCTCTCCTGGCACGCCTCTTCCTCCCGCGTCCGCCGCGCCACGTCTCGCTCGTGCCACTCTGCCTGGAGCTTCCACTCCTCCTCGATGACGGCGTGTTCCTGCTTCTCGAGCCGTCACTCGTCCTGCAGGATGTCATGCCGCGCCACTTCTGTCT
>JBBPNQ010000648.1:0-13435 GCA_038090975.1 Boletellus pseudochrysenteroides
GGAGTTGTTGAAACCGTCGTCTTCTGTCGCCCTCCACCGTCACTCCAACGCCCTCGTCGATATCCTGCCTCCAGAGGCGGATTCGTCGATTGCTATGCTTACGAAAGAGGAGAAACCGGATGTCACGTATTCCGACGTTGGTGGAATGGACTCCCAGAAACAGGAAATTAGAGAAGCGGTCGAACTGCCCCTGACCCACTTCGACCTTTACAAGAAGATTGGCATTGACCCCCCTCGTGGTGTGCTTTTGTATGGCCCACCAGGTGGATGTCGCACATGTACAGTTTGTCGCTTCGTGCTTATTGTTGTTACAGGAACCGGGAAGACCATGCTCGTAAAAGCTGTTGCCCATCACACCACGGCTTCATTCATTCGCGTAGTCGGCAGTGAATTCGTGCAAAAGTACCTCGGTGAGGGTCCCCGTATGGTCCGCGACGTCTTCCGACTCGCGCGCGAGAATGCGCCGGCAATCATCTTCATTGATGAGATCGATGCTATTGCCACCAAACGGTTCGATGCACAAACGGGTGCAGATCGGGAGGTTCAGCGCATTCTCCTCGAGCTACTGAACCAGATGGACGGTTTCGACCAAGGCAGTAATGTCAAGGTGCGCCGTTTTGACTCTCTCGATCTGTCCCGTTGACTCTTTGTGCACTCAAGGTCATCATGGCCACAAATCGTGCGGATACCCTTGACCCCGCCCTACTGCGACCTGGCCGTCTCGATCGAAAAATCGAGTTCCCGCTCCCATCACGACGTGAGAAACGGTTGATTTTCCAAACTGTTACCAACAAGATGAACCTTGGACCCGACGTCGATCTTGAAGATTGTCAGTCTCCCCCAACCTCGACGATTCTTTATGGGCTAACAGATGGTACTTTAGACGTGTCAAGGCCTGATCGGTTATCGTCGGCGGAGATTACCTCCATTGTCCAAGCCGCTGGTCTACAAGGTGTGCATGTCCTGCTCGCCTATGAATGTCTGTCTGAACTTTTATCCAGCTGTACGCAAGAACCGATATGTTATCCTCCCAGTCGACTTTGAAGAGGCGTGGAAAGTGTGTTGTTTGTCCTTTGTTTGGTCATACGACAGAAATTTACACCTCTCTTTTTTCAACCAGCAAACGGTCAAACGAGCAGACGACACTCACGAATTCTGTGCGTACCATCAAGCCATTCCGTGTGCATTCTCACTTATACACTTGTACTATCCTTGCAGACCGGTGATCCGTTGTCGCGTAAGCCTATTCCATAATCATCACGGGTCGTATACTCAAACATTCCACAGGTTAGCATTGTATATTACCCTCTGCAATCCTATTATTGCCTTCAGTCTGTCGTGTGACCGAAAGAAAATGCTCTTTCACTTTAGCGCCTCACCGCATCATCACACGGTGTGGCGCTCATTCTTCTGAGCAATATCAAAAGTGGTCAACACTTGATTAGTCCTGTTATTATTTCTGCCCCGCTTGCTTGCCGTTGTCGAACGGCCATTGGGTTCCAAAGCAGTGAGGTTCACACGCAGGGGACATCCCTCCATGAGTGCCTTCTTTTACTAGCCTATCGATCGCCTTGTACAATAGGTAAGTGCACTCGGGTCTGTCTGTTTTTATTCAGCTCAGATTTAACGTACAGATCATGGTAGATCCATCCAAATACAATATGTTTAGTTTTCTATTGTGTTTTTTTTTTTTTTTTCATCGTCCATGGCTCTCCAACACTCTGGGCGGCGTTGTACAACCCACACGACCGTCCTCATTTTACGGGAGCAAGAAAACTATGGCGATGCTTGTATCGTTGTCGTTACCCACGACATATGTCGTACCTTGCAATTTGTCTACGCAAGTTCGAAAGCAAGATGGGATACATGTTATAGTTTTTTTAGTCCAATATATGTTTATTTTGCATCTGAGACAATCGATCGCAAATGTCTAAGCTACGCATGGGTGCTATCTTTTTGTTGGTTGGCCGAGTTCGCTGGCGCGTTCCGTCGCAATCTGGATTGCTCGAGCAATCGTAGACCGAACCTTGCCGTCTTCCATTGCTAAAAGCCCTGCGATGGTACATCCTCCTGGGGCTACAAGAATGGTTAGTCGTGGTGCTGAGCCAGCTGAACGTGAGTACTTGCTTGTCACGGAATCTTTGATCTGTGCGGGATGTGCACCAGCTTGGAGAACCATACGTGCCGCCCCTTGTAAAGCTATCGAGCATGTAAAAACTTTCCCTTGTCTGGTATCCAACCACGAGTAACTCACTTTGAGCAGCCAACTCCAGTGCTTCGACTCTTGGCAAGCCCATCATGACGCCGCCATCGGCCATAGCTTCGAGGAAGATACATGCAAAGGCAGGACCCGATCCAGAGAGCGCTGTACAGGCATCGAAATGTTTTTCCTCGAGGAACCGACAGCGACCAATGGATGAGAATATTTTGAGGATGATGGCACGATCAAGTTCTGTCTCTTCACTATTCGAGAGAATGGGGAGGGGGCTGACGACCGTCATGCCCTCACGAATCTACGGATTTTGTTAGGTCAGAGGGATGGGGGACAATGGAACGCGCACCCGACAGGGTGTATTAGGCATGGCCCTGACGACTTTTGTGGTTGGAAGGACCCATGCGGTCAACTGCGAGATGGTGACGCCTGCAAGGATACTGACGAGCAGTTTGCCATCAAGAGCTTCTTTCATTCCGTTCTGGCCAAGGATAGACTGTGCTTGATGGGGTTTGCAACTACCCAGGGATGCCTTGGTCGAAATCGTGAAGGAGGCTACGAAGAGCGTACCATAAGATGACGACGTCGGATTTTTGAACAGCCGCGAGGTTTTCGCCAACGACGACTTGGACGGAGGAACCGAGCCCCCCGAGGAGGCTGAACGTATGCTGGAGCTTCCGTGCGCTCTCCTGCCTCGTGACGGTGGCAATGAAAAACGAAGGCAGCGAGGGATCGGGGGAATCTGCGGTTGGGGTAGATGTGCCGGGTGTATGGGACTCCCACTTGGGGAAGACACGGGCGTTGTCCCTGGACTGGAGACTGGCGACAACGCCAGATATGATGGCGACGCCCATCGTGCCACATCCTGGAAGATGTCGTGAATGTCAACGGATTTCTCGTTGGGAAAGATATACCTAGCATGCAGAGGGTGTAGCCCATGGTGATCTGCTGCCAGGACTGATTGATAAGTCGTGCACAGAAATGTATTATGATCAAGTCATGTTCGTCCTAGCCGAGTTATGATCATCGAGCAGAGATGCTCGTCTTCGTCACAGTCGGTTCCACCAAGTTTGATGCACTCGTACAAGCTACGATTTCCGAACCAGTGCTCACAGCACTGCACACAAAAGGATTCGTGCGGATAGTGCTACAACGGGGCAACTCTGACCTCGACTTGGGCTGCGGCCCGTCCACTCGGGACTTGCTGACGACCAGGAAGGCGGGGGTGGACATCGAGACCTGGAAGTTCAAGCCGTCCATCCAAGACGATATTGGACGCGCAGACCTGGTTATCAGCCATGCAGGTGAGGACACATTTGGGCGAGGACTTGTGTTACAGCCCTGACGTCGACCAAGGATCAGGCACTATTCTCGATGTGCTGAGGTCCGGGAAACCTCTGATCGTGGTCCCGAACCCGACTTTGTTGGACAACCACCAAGAGGAACTTGCGTTGCAACTGGATCGTCTCGGCCATCTCAGATCGACAACCGTGGAGTGAGTCTCCCACTGGGCCACACCAGTCTGTCCTCATCACTTGGTTTAGTGAACTGCCAACGACCATCGCGTCCTTTGATATGAGTGCACCGGCGCCATTTCCTGCGTTTGACGGGAGCAAATTTCGTAAAGTGGTGGATGATATGATGGGGTTTACAGACATGTGATCACTAGCTCTTTTCTCTGAGATATTGTCAAACTTCAAGTAGGAATTTTGGTCTGGCACTGGAGGCTCTTAATGAAGAGTGTTACGCCATCCCCCGTCGTTGGTGACCTCCAAGCGTACGAAAATCAGCACGTCCACGCTGTCTACGACCAGATTGCCACTCACTTCTCGTCCACCCGCTACAAGGTGGGGTGTCGATCCTCGCAGGGAGGACGTCCGTTAAACCCATTTGCTCAGCCATGGCCCATCATTGCCAAGTTTATTTCCGATTTGCCTTCAGGATGGATTGGTCTTGACTCTGGGACAGGCAATGGGAAATATCTTTCTCTGCCCATTGATCGGCCTGGAAGTGTCTTGACCGTCGGCCTTGATCGCAGCAGAAATCTTTTACTGATCGCCAGAAACGCCGGAGGCGGGCCTGCTGCACCGGTCGTCCGTGAAGTTATCTGGGGAGACGTGCTGGACAGTGGTTGGAGAACTGGGGCATTCGTGAGCGACAACCCCAGCCGCTGGCGAGCGCGCTGAGGCAACAATGACAGGACTACGCTATCTCGATCGCTACGATACATCATCTATCCTCGCACGAGAGACGCAAACTAGCTGTGCAGGTGTGTCGGCTAACACACGTTTCGCGTGTACTGATTGCAGGCTTTACAGCGACTTCTTCAATGCGTTTCGCCGGCCCACGGACGTATCTTGATCTATGTTTGGGCCATAGAGCAAGATGGGTTGTCAAAGCGGGTCATGCCAGCAGATGACAACACCGAGCATTTATCGCGTTCACCCGCGGGAAAAGATGTTTTCGTGCCCTGGGTGATGTCCCAACAAGGCTCTGCGCCGAATCAAACCACAAGGCAGCCGACAAAGGATGCGTTGGCAGAGTCTGTAACAGTCGTCGAGGCACCCGTATATCATCGATATTACCATATGTTTGCGAAAGGAGAGCTCACGAGGCTCACCTGCGAGGCCGCGCAGGAAATGGGCCTGGCTGTTGGGCCACCAGGGGAAGGGAGGCGGGGAATTGAAGTAGTGCAGGATGGATGGGAGCGATCGAATTACTATGTGGAACTTAGATGTTGGAAAGCATGATGTTGGCTTCCCAATTGCTAGCTTGAGCTTACTCGCAGAGGCGACGTCCAACCATACAAAAGTCAGCCTGAAGCAATATTTGGTGTGGATTGTGTGTGATAGCGATACAGAGTATAGAGAGCAGAATCATTCGCTTGCGGCCATGACTGCGACGCACACTCAGAATCGTCGACAACGATGCGTGGAGAAAGGACGCACTAGCATTTATCAAATCGCCCCCGCTCTCCTTCAGTACTCGTACTGCTTTTGCTCGCGAACAGTTGACCTGAGCCATCACGAGTTCAATGTCTTTGGGGTCAACACCAGTCTCATCTACTTGGCCATCTTCTTCCGGTGCCTCGAGCTCAGGGATGTCGTCCTCCTCGTCACCCTCCGCAGCGACGCCCGAGGACTCCAAGTTGGCGACGCCAGCGGGTGCACCCCCAGAAGCAAGTTGTTGTGCAGCGGACAACTGAGCATGTGCGTTCATATCCTCGATCTACGTCGTGCCGGTTAGTCGAGCGGTCTCTTATTTAGGGTACAGGGCAAAGAGCACCTTTGCTTCACCGAAGACAATATAGCAATCGCTATTAGGTGACTTGTATACATCGGGCGAGGAGAGGACGAAGAGGACATTTTTTGGTCTGCGGAGCGTAACACGCGTGATGCTTGGGACTTTCTTCAGGCCAAGGCCAAGGAGAGCCTTGCGGGCTTTCCGCTCTGAGCGGGACTGGATTTTCTCGAGAGCGGCCTGGGAGGTTGGATCTTCCTCGTGCTCGTGGCCAGAGTGGTCGGAATGAACTTCCTCGATGGTAGCGGACATCTGGGGTGCGCGTCAGCGATGTGCTCGACATCCAAAACGCAAGCCGTGAATCCGTCAGAGAGACCGCAAAAACGACACGAGATTGCGGGCAATCGAACAACAGAAGGAGAATGAATAATTTACCTTGATTTTTTTGGGGGAGTGCGACGGAGACGAGGGTCTGCTCGTTGTCTGCGACGGCGAGCACCAGAGGTTGGAACAGCACGCTCGGGAGTTGCCGACAGGGCGCTTATCGGCCAAAGTCGGTCGAACTTCTGACGAATGGTAATGAACTGCTGCACCGACCGAATGCCCCTTTGAATAGGAGGGTGGACGTCATTCACCCTTTCCATCCATCCCTTCCTTTCACCACCACAATGGACCCAGAGACAAGGGAATACGAAAGCTCCTACGTGTACGACGCTGCTAGCAAGGCCATTGCATCGCTGGCCCCGATCGGCAATATTCACCTGCATCTTTGTGGCTTCCATGTCTACGCGTACGTCCTCTAGTACGGCGGGACTACCTTTTAACGGGATTTTAGTCAAGACCGCACCCGCCATGTCGAGGCTCACCACTTCTGCAACCACAAGAAATCCGACTTTTATCAGGTAACTCCGCATGCCGTACTTGTATATCAGATCTGACCATGCGCTCATTTAGTGCGTCATCTACGACTCGGAAGCCAAGGATGCGAGATTGATTGGCATCGAATATGTCGTCGACGAGGATGCAAGCTCTTCGCTCTCTTTGTGTGCAGTATCCTTGACAATATGCAGGTCTTCAAATCGCTCCCCGAAGAAGAGAAAAAGTACTGGCACTCTCACAAGTACGAAGTCGAAAGTGGTTTGCTCTATCTCGAGGTCGGTGCCGTTGGTTACCCCGTAACTTTCCCATGCTGACTCCATCCAGACAAAGGGATTTGTACCCAGTAGGTCTCCCTGAACGATAAAGGCGTGGCATGCCTCACAGATCCTAGGCGTCGTGAACAACATTGCCGAGAGGACCGCTATGGCTGACCTTCAGAAGACCTATGGCAAGGCTGTGCACACTTGGGCTGTTGATAAAGATCCCGACCTACCTCTTGGTCCGCCCCAGCTCATGATGAATGTCACCGGGCAGGGTCAGTTGAGTGATCAGGTTGTCCGAGAGCGCGACGAGAGGCTGGGCATATCCACCGAGTCCAAGAAGGTCATGCGTGCAGGATATCTGCCCAAATACGAAAAGGACGAAAAGGCGGATCAGTGGGAGACGTCGGGGACTGGGATTGCCTTTGAGCCCAAGGAGGTCGAGTTTCAGGTCTCGCACTAAAGAGCTTGTCTGTTGCATCCTAAAAGGAGTTGTCGGTTCGGTTGTTACTTTACTCGTGTGCTCTGGGTCTTCCAGCTGTCAGATGCACTCGCTGCTTGTCAATTTGGTCGTCCAGTCTCCTTCATGTCCATCGCTCTGCTGTCGAATCAGTTGCGACTTGCTCTCGAAGACCCAGCGGACAAATCCGCTCGTGAACAAGTGCTCAGCGCCGTCGATGAATTTGTTGTAGGATGCGTGTCTTCGGAAGAACCTGAAGTGCAGCTTTTCCGAGTGGAAGAGGAGCTTCAGATCATCCACGACGATGTCGTAGACCATACATCGCTTGGGCATACAGAAGTCTTTCTCGATGTCCTCCACCACCTCCGTCCACTTCTTCCATCGACCTCCATTATTTCAACCTGGTTTGATCTTGTGCTGCGTCCCGCTCTCAGAGAACCAAGGCTACCAACCGTCTCTGTGGCCCATGCCAAAGAGCTCATCATCTTCGCTGCGGAAAATGAGGATCGAAGATACCCAGAGAAAGTTCATGAATTCCGCAGACGGTTGATGGATCACCTTTTGGATGCCTATAACGAAGGTTTCGGAGATGATATCTTAGAATGGGCAAAACTTGAGCAGAAGCAGCGGGACAAAGGGCACTTGTGGAAGAGCAATCTCGAGGATGCACTTGTAAAGTTTGGTTTGAATCGCCCTGTGGTACGTGTCTGTAATGGGATCTGCATCAGACTTGCTCAATATTGTCCAGGTTTTCATGACACAAGTTGACGCTGCCTTTGCGGCCCCTGCATCTCGTCTCCAGCTCTTAATCCTGCTTGACTGCTTCACCTCAGCCCCTGAATTCCAGTCGCATGCAGCAGACTTCGCGAGACACCCACTCATGAACAGTCTCCTGAATTCGCTTCTGCTGGACAACTCTTCGACCATTTGTACGATTGGTCTCCCCATGCTCGAAAAGCTACTTCCAGTGTTTGCAGCCAAAGCATGTGAGGAACTCAAGATCTTACTCCCCCGGTTATTCTTGGTCCTAGCTAGGATCATTTGCTGGGAGGACCACTCTAGCTCGAACCTGCCACCCTCTCTCCTGGTGGATGACGATGACGAGCACTCTGGCGCTGGGAAACAAGCTGACGAGTATGGAGGACTCGCTGTACCTGAGCTACGCCCCGAGCTTGGCTGGGAGAGGTTGGAACTCACACTCACTGGGTTGTCTGCCCCTCCATCGGATGCATACTTCTCGTGTCTTTATTACCTCTTCCCATGCAATCTCCTCCATTTTCTTCGTGGCCCCGCTGCATACCTGCGGGATAGGGAATACGAAAGCCCATATACTGTACGCTGGGAAGATGCACTCGATGAAGATAACATACGCAGTAAATCAGAGGTATGTACACCTACGCCACTTCTTCATCTTTTTGTCTGTCTTTCTCGCGTGGTCGGCACTTATCAACATATTTTTAGCCTCTCCTTCGCAGCCGTGCGGTTAATCCACGGGTCATATGGCGGGATTGGCTCAAGGAACTTGGCGAACCCGATTCCTGGGCCAACTATAGCATCTCTCAGATAGCTAGTGAATGCTTCATGCTCAACATGCGCAATATCGCTCTTGGGTCTCGATTTTCTTCTACTTCTATTGAAGGGACCGGTACGAGTCCCCCCTCCAATGCCATGACCCCAGATGACATTTCGGGTGTTCCAACTCCACACCTGGGTCACATTACCCTCCCGCCTGTGAAACCGCGTGTATCACTCCAGAATATGATTACCACGTCCGTTGCTTTAAAGTCGAATCTCGAGGTTGACATCGAGAATCCGAGCATGCCATGGTCAACACTGTTATTCCCACCTGGCAGTAGCTCGCCAACGAAAGCGAGCATTAAACTACCATCTGAGTCGATTGGGAAAGGTGCGCAACTGCCACCGCACGTGGCAGAAGCGATTTCGAACTTGCAGCGTGAGGTACTTCTACTTAGAAGCGAACTCAACTTCGAACTTTGGCTTTCGAGAGAAAACGTGCGTCACATCGGGAGGCTTCACCAGGATCATGTCCTCTCGAAGAATGCAGAGGCCGACCGTCAAGCGCTTGTAAGAGCCCATGGTTTGTCTGTATCATGAACTTAGTATTGATCTTTGTATAGCACAACAAGCTGCGTCAATATAAGGCCCAAGTTCAAAGTCTTGAGCAGGAGCTGAGAGAACACAAAGAACAGTCTTCCTCAGCAAAGAACAAATATGCAGATTGGAACACAGAACTACAGAAGAAACTTAGAGAATTTCGAGAGGAGAAGAAATCTTGGGTCTCAGAAGCGGCAGCATTGCGTACCGCAGAGAAGGAAGCAAGGGTGAGGAAATCATCACAGTTTGGGGAGGAGCTGTTTGTTGAAAGCCGATTAGGCACTCTTCGCCGCTCAAGGCAAATTATTGGCGGACGCAGAAAAGGCGGTATTTGAGATGCAGACTCAGCAAAAGGAGAACCAGCACAAAATCGACCGACTTCATGATTACGAACGACAAATCGAGCAGCACGTGCGCATGCAGAAACTTTGGTATGGATGTTCGCATTTGGTGGTAATAGGAAGACGTATTGACATGTAGTAGGGACGCAGACTTTCAAAAGTTCAATGCCAGAGGCGAAGAAATTGAACTTACGAAGAGCAAACACAAGCAAATGGAGATGCTCCTGGAGAGTCATATCAAGGCACGTGACAAATTGGAGGACGAAGCGCGGTGGGACTCTTGCACTTTGGCACCGGCTAAGCCAAGCTGATAGCTGTATGCAGGGCGTACCGTCGCCAGAATCAAGCTCTGGAGGCCAAGCTTGCACTGGCGCAGAAAAAGTGTGAGGCTTCGCGTCGTATACCAGAAGCAGAGATTACTGCGATCGTCAGAGAAAAGTCAGAGCTTGCAGCCGCGAATGCGAGGCTGCGAGAAGACAATGCGGAACTGAAGGACGAGATGGACGAGATGCGGGCAGCGCTGGAAGGACTGAGGGCGCAGCTGAGTGGACAACGCGGACTGGTCTACGAGTCGCGGCCACGGACGAGTACCGCGGTGCTAGCGTAGTATGTTAGTAGTCCCGAATAGGCAGGTGTTATGGAAGGTTCTAGAAGGGACAGGCCCATGTACAAGGAACGCAGGACGGACAGTCGTCGAATCTTCTCGAACAAAGCAAAAAGGCTACTTAAAGACGAGCAACCAGACGCGTCGCTCTGCCGAGTTCCTTTCTCTCCCTCACAACTCTCCACCCTTCACTTACCTTCCTGAACGGTGAGTAACCTTCTTCCTCATGTACTCGCCTAACCCCTTTCTAGTTCAAAATGGCCTCTGAAAGTTTTGGTTTCCAGGCCGAAATCAGTCAGCTCCTCGACTTGATCATCAGTAAGCATTTCCAGCGACCAATCGTCGATGTCGCCTAATTTGATCGTTAGACACGTTCTACTCCAACAAGGAGATCTTCCTCCGAGAGTTGATTTCCAATGGCTCAGACGCCCTCGACAAAATCCGTTATTCATCCTTGACCGACCCCTCCGCTCTTGACACCGGCAAGGAGCTCTTCATCCGCATCACCCCTGACAAGGAGAACAAGACCCTCTCCATCCGTGATACTGGTGTCGGTATGACCAAGGCTGACCTCGTCAACAACCTTGGTACCATCGCCAAGTCCGGTACAAAGGTCGGTCGATTTACCCCATCCTTACTCGTGTTCTGACCCTATATCCTCTGTAGGGGTTTATGGAGGCCCTCAGCTCCGGTGCTGATATTTCCATGATCGGTCAATTCGGTGTTGGTTTCTACTCCGCGTACCTCGTCGCGGAACGCGTTCAGGTCATCTCCAAACATAATGATGACGAGCAGTACATCTGGGAGTCCGCCGCCGGTGGCACTTTCACCATCACACCTGATACCGTCAACCCACCCCTCGGTCGTGGTACTGAGATCCGTCTCTTCTTGAAGGAGGATCAGACCGAGTACCTCGAGGAAAAGAAGGTCAAGGACATCGTCAAGAAGCACTCTGAGTTCATATCATACCCCATCCAGCTCGCAGTGACCAAGGAGGTCGAGAAGGCTTGTCCTATTTGCGATTTCATCCTGTTGGATTCTAAATGCGTGTTTACAGGAAGTTGAAGATGAAGAGGAGGAAGCGAGAGAGGAGAAGGAAGAATCCAAGATCGAGGAAGTCGATGACGAGGAAGACAAGAAGGAAAAGAAGACGAAAAAGATCAAGGAGAAACAAGTCGTCAACGAGGAGCTCAACAAGACGAAACCCATCTGGACGCGCAATCCTCAGGACATTACTACAGAGGAATATGCTTCCTTCTACAAGTCGCTTACGAATGACTGGGAAGATCACCTCGCTGTGAAGCACTTCTCTGTCGAGGGTCAGCTCGAGTTCAAGGCTATCCTCTTCCTTCCCAAGCGGTAAGGGGTTGGTTTGTGACATACGTTCCCAGCTCACATGTTTTGCAGTGCTCCCTTTGATCTCTTCGAGTCCAAGAAGAAGCGTAACAACATCAAGCTCTACGTCCGCCGTGTCTTTATTATGGATGATTGCGAAGATCTCATCCCCGAATACCTCAACTTCATCAAGGGTATCGTCGACTCCGAGGATCTCCCCCTTAATATCTCCCGCGAGACTCTTCAGCAAAACAAGATCCTCAAGGTCATCCGCAAGAACATCGTAAAGAAATGTTTGGACCTGTTCACCGAGATTGCCGAGGACAAGGACAACTTCAACAAGTTCTACGAAGCCTTTGGCAAGAATTTGAAGCTTGGTATCCACGAGGACGCTCAACATCGTAGCAAACTCGCCGAGTTTTTGCGCTTTTTCTCGACCAAATCTATTGAGGAGCAGACGTCGCTCAAAGGTATGTGTTTTTTTTTCTTCGTGTTGTAAAAGTCAACGCTTCATTACAACTCTAGATTACATCATTCGTATGCCGGAGATCCAAAAGTCAATCTACTACCTCACGGGTGAATCTATCAGTGCTGTGAAGGAGTCACCATTCCTCGAGGTCCTCAAGAAGAAGGGCTTCGAAGTTTTACTCCTGGTTGACCCCATCGACGAGTACGCTGTTACTCAACTGAAGGAATTTGAGGGAAAGAAGCTTATCTGTGTGTCAAAAGAAGGCCTCGAGCTTGAGGAGACTGAGGAAGAGAAGAAGGCGCGTGAGGAAGAAGCCACGCAATTCAATGACCTGTGCACGACGATCAAGGAAGCTCTCGGAGACAAGGTTGAGAAGGTCGTCGTTTCCAACCGAATTACTGACTCCCCGTGTGTACTTGTCACTGGTCAATTTGGCTGGTCGTCGAATATGGTACGTCTGGGCAGATTCCTGTGGTGAAACACAACTGAACGGTTATCTGCAGGAACGTATCATGAAAGCCCAGGCACTGCGTGACTCGTCAATGTCCTCGTATATGGCGTCGAAGAAGACACTAGAGCTTAACTCTCATAATGCGATCATCAAGGAATTGAAGCGCAAGGTTGCGGAGGACAAGGCTGACAAATCAGTTCGGGATCTGACTTACTTGCTGTTCGAGACGGCGCTACTCACGTCCGGTTTCTCGCTTGACGATCCTACATCCTTTGCCAAGCGCATCCACCGTATGATTAGCTTGGGTCTTGATGTGGATGAGGACGAACCCATAGTTGAGATCACGGAAGATGCACCGGCGGCTGAGCCTGCCTCTACTTCGGCGATGGAGGAGATTGACTAGATGTGTCGAGAAAAAATAGTAGATTACGTATCTGTATCATCACCTTACTTGCATCAGCATTATCGCACGGTTTTCCTTATCTACTTTGGTGGTATTTCAGGTGGACAAGAATAGGCGCGCGCTTGTGCTGTCGTTGGTCATGACCAAATGCACAGATGACCGAGTCACACGACCCAGGTCTCGATCTGGACGCTCTGTATTGGCACTCCGCATTGTTTGCCCATGACGGATAAGTTACGACGCGAAGGGGCAACGACAAAAGATGGTGGCTCTCGACAAGGGCCTTATCGACAGGACAGGGTCGTGCCGGACGTGAGGGTGACGACGTGTGGCATGGAGCAGAGTCAGATTGCCAAATGCGGTAATCACGGGGGCGGTAAGCCTCGCGGCATCCGCCCATCCGCACGTTGCATTGTGTCCACCCCTTTCAGCATGTCTCTTTAGCCCTCTGTATCATTATTTCTCTTCTCAACCGCCTGCAATGCCTACAATCCTTGCTCCAGCACCGCGTCTCCCCCCTCAGCACTCCCCGCTCCTCACCCACGACCAGCAGCCCCTCGTCAGTCATTTCCCCCTCTTCCCCCCCTCCCCTCCTTCTCATGCCATCCACAGCACGCCATCCACCCACGAGCATTCTTGTCCCCACCCCGCCTTTTGTCTCCCATC
>JBBPNQ010000649.1:0-13418 GCA_038090975.1 Boletellus pseudochrysenteroides
GGAGCTGCGAAGCTGAAACAACTCCCCCCAAACAATCGAGCGTCCTTGCTCAAGCCACTCGACAGCTGTTTCCGGGCGTCCGGAGTCCAAGGCCGCCGCTGCGGCCTCGCGTACAACATCGGAACCTTGGATGAGTTCACGGTAACGATGTGCAAGCGAGAGGCCGATCCATGCGAGCTGGGGAAGGAGATGAATGGCAACAGAATACGCAGAAAGGACAGAGTCGTGGCGTAGAAGAAGAGCACAGGAGATCCATTGCCGTGATGCATGAAATCGAATAGCAATAGGACCGACAGGGGAACAAGCAGCATGAGAGTAAGATAAAATAGCTTCCTCGAGGTCACTCTGCTCTCCGAGGCGCTCAAAATTCATCAGCAGAGACATACCAAGACCGTTTAGACGCTGAGGCTTGTCAGGGTGACCATCAGGAGTAAGGACGACAGCATCCCGTAGCCTTGAAATTACTTCCTCCAGGTCACTGATCTCTCCGAAGCGATCGAAACGAGCGGAAAGGGAGGTACCAAGATTGTTCAGACACCTAGGCTTGTCGGGGTGACCATTAGGGGTAAGTTTAACAGCATCCCGTTGCTTCGAAATAGCTTCCTCTAAATCAACAATGTCTCCGAAGCGCTCAAAACGAATGCGGAAGGTGTTGCCAAGATTGTTCAGACGCATGGGCTTGTCAGGGTGACCGTCAGGAGTAAGGTCAACAGCGTCCTGTTGCCTCGAAATTGCATCCTCCAGATCACTGATCTCTCCGAAGCGATCAAAACGAGCCTTCAGGGACATGCCGAGATTGTTTAGACGCTGGGGCTTGTCAGGGTGACCTTCAGGAGTAAGGTCATCAGCGTCCCGTTGCCTCGAAATTGCCTCCTCCATATCACTTGTCTCTCCAAAGCGGTCAAAACGAGCTAAAAGCGAGGCGCCAAGATTGTTCAGACGCATGGACTTGTCAGGGTGACCATCAGGAGTAAGCTCAACAGCATCCCGTTGCCTCGAGATTGCTTCCTCTAGGTCAACGATCTCTCCAAGGCGCACGAAACGAATGAGGAAGGAGTTGCCGAGATTGGTGAGGCGCATGGGTTTGTCAGAGTGACCGTCAGGAGTAAGGTCAACAGCATCTCGTTGCCTCGAAATTGCTTCCGCTAGGTCACTGATCTCTCCAAGGCGCTCAAAACGAATGAGGAAGGAGTTACCAAGATTGGTTAGGCACTTGGGCTTGTCGGGGTGACCGTCGGGGGTAAGGTCGACAGCATCCCGCTGCCCCGAAACTGCTTCCTCTAGGTCAACGATCTTTCCAAAGCGCATAAAACGAATGAGGAACGAGTTGCTGACACTGGTCAGGCATAAGGGCTTGATAGGGTGATCATCAGGAGTAAGCTCAACAGCACCCCGTTGCCTCGAGATTGCTTCTTCTAGGTCAATGATCTCTCCAAAGCGCATGAAACGAATGAGGTAGGAGTTGCCGAGATTGGTGAGGCGCATGGGTTTGTCGGAGTGACCATCAGGGGTAAGGTCAACGGCGTCTCGTTGTCTCCAAATTGCTTCGTCTAGGTCAATGATCTCTCCGAAGTGCTCAAACCGAATGCGGAAGCAATTGCCGAGGTTGTTCAGATGCTGGGGCTTGTCAGGGTGACCATCAGGTGTAAGTTCAACAGCATCCCGTTGCTGCGACATTGCATCCTCCAGGTCACGTCGCTCTCCGAAGTGATCAAAGCGAATGAGGAAGAAGTTTCCAAGACCGTTTAGATACTGAGGCTTGTCAGGGTGACCGTCAGGGGTAAGGTTAACAGCGTCCCGTTGCCTTGAAATCGCTTCCTTTAGATGGTTGGTCTCTCCGAAGCGATCAAAATGAGCTTTCAGGGACATGCCAAGATTGTTTAGACGCTGGGGCTTGTTAGGGTGACCATCAGGAGTAAGGTCAACAGCGTCCCGTTGTCTCGAAATTGCATTCTCCAGATCTCTGATCTCTCCAAAGTGATCAAAACGAGCTTTGAGGGACGCGCAAAGATTGTTCAGGTGTATGGGCTTGTCAGGGTGATCATCAGGAGTAAGCTCAACAGCATCCCGTTGCCTTGAGATTGCTTCCTCTAGGTCAATGATCTCTCCGAGGCGCATGAAACGAATAAGAGAGAAGTTGCCGAGGTTGGTGAGGCGCGTGGGTTTGTCAGGGTGACCATCGGGGGTAAGGTTGACAGCATTCCGTTGCCTCGAAATTGCTTCCCCTAGGTCGATGATATCTCCGAAGCGCTCAAAACGAATTTTGAAGGAATTACCAAGATTGTTTAGACGCTGTGGCTTGTTAGGGTGACCATCAGGGGTAAGGTCAACAGCGTCCTGTTGCCTCGAAATTGCCTCCTCCATATCATTTTTTTCTCCAAAGCGATCAAAACGAGCGTTCAAGAGCGTGCCAAGATTGTTCAGGTGTGTGGGCTTGTCAGGGTGATCATTAGGAGTAAGGTCAACAGCATCCCGTTGCCGCGACAGTGCATCTTCCAGGTCGCGTAGCTCTCCGAAGCGATCAAAACGAGCTTTGAGGGACGTGCCAAGATTGTTCAGGTGCATAGGCTTGTCGGGGTGACCGTCAGGGGTAAGGTCAACAGCGTCCCTTTGCCTCGAAATAGCTTCCTCTAAGTCAATGATCTCTCCGAGGCGCATGAAACGAACGAGGAAAGAGTTGCCGAGATTGGTCAGGTACACGGGCTTGTCGGGGTGACCATCGGGAGTAAGCTCAACAGCATTGCGTTGCCTCGAGATTGCTTCCTCTAGATTAATGATCTCTCCGAAGCGCATGAAACGAACGAGGAAGGAGTTGCCGAGATTTATCAGGTACATGGGCTTGTCAGGGTGACTGTCAGGGGTAAGGTCGACAGCATTTCGTTGCCTCGAAATTGCTTCTTCCAGATCACTGATCCCTCCGAGACGATCAAAACGAGCTTTAAGGGACGTGCCAAGATTGTTTAGACGATGGGGCTTGTCTGAGTGACCATCAGGAGTAAGGTCAACAGCGTCATATTGCCTCGAAATTGTTTCCTCCAAGTCAGTCAACTCCCCAAGGCGATCGAACCGGCACGATAGTGCAACACCGAGATTCGTTAATCCCACAACGTACCAGGGATCCACAACTGAGATAGACTTCATAGAGGCCTCCAAATATGATATTGATTTCTCCAGGTCGGCTAAATCACCGAATCGTTTAAACTGGCGCAATAGCTGGAGACTCGATTCCCGTAAATCCATGACCGTTGAGCCTGAATCAGAACCCTGCTCTACGGATGATCGATCATCCACGACGACCGGGCCAGTCGGATGTCCTGCGCGCAGTTGCAGCATGAAAGTTGCAGCCCGATTCTCGTGACTCTCTACAGAGCAAAGGCTTATCACCTCGTACAGAAATGCCTCGGCTTGCGCTACGTCGGCTTCATCCCGAAGCTTCTCAAATCGCGCCAGATGCACCGTAGCCAGCTGGATTAACGTGGAAGGTCGGTCGGGGTGGCCGACAGGACGGGCAGCAAGCGTATTCCGATACAACGTGAGCGGAACGTCGATGGAACCATCACTATCGTAGGCTCGATAGTGGATTAGCTTTGCCATCGCCATGTTCGACTGTGCAACCGCGTAACAAGCATGGTCCAGCGGACAAATATTGAGTGCGTGATCAAATTGTTCAATAGCATACTTCAGATCTCGTTGCCCTTCGTGCCTTCGGTAGCGCGAGAGAGCGTTATGACCTTTGCTTGTCGTTTCCTCTAGCAGGCTTCGAGGCTCCGTTGCTGACTGTGCACACACATTACTGATCGATGAGGATAGCGCTGAACAGTTTGCATACTTACGCAATAAGGTTCAAGGACCCCCAGCGGCGACGAATCATCGCTCTCGTGATCCCGCCTTCTCACAGTCACTAAAAGGGATGAACAAGGTGATACAACATCCCCGTCCGTTGGGAAGATGAACGCTGTCATGGTTTTAAGTGCCTGACCCACATTCAAAACTTTGACGTGCTCACGAGGGCTTTTTGCGCTGTGGCCTAGTAGTCGCTCCACGGTTATTGTCAACTCTCGCAGTTGCTCCCCATTACCCAACATGGGCTGAAATTCAAAGGATGCATGGACCGCCAAAGTAACACTGGCAGATAAACCAGACGGTCTGCGAACTCTGTTAGTATTAACACCAATGGGAAAAGGAGAGTCTCACATCGGGATTGGCCCACTCCATTCGACAACATCACTGTTCACTGAGACGGGCTTGTTTTCGGTTCTCCATTCAAAGCCACTATGATGCACTATCACGTAAAAGCCGGCGGGAAGTCGTCTGAGACCAAGAGTGAGATCTGATGCCCGAATACCTAAGCTGCCATTAGAAACCCTTGCAGACTGTGTAGAGAAATGATTTTCGTACATGTAATAACCATCTCTGGGCCGTTCTTGTCAGCGTGCGTTGCAGGGTCTGGGGAAGAGGCCACATCCTCTGGCTCGTCCCCAGGTCCGTGTGTTTCCTTGTTTCCTTGCTCATGCCCGGCACGTTCGAAGTTGGTACTAGACAAGGCGTTGTTCTGATAGGTATGTGAGCTGGTAAGCTAGGAACCAGGTTTGGAAACTCACAATCAACCCGTGGGTACTAGGCGTCGTTAATTCAGGTTGTTGTTGACTTCTGCTGCTCAAACGGCAACCCATGGTAAATCAGACCGGGGAACAGAGATATCGAGATATACAGCAAGACCCGATGTGCCTGGAACGCCCTTAAATGCATGCTCGCCATGTCCACAGGAACTTTGAGGCGGTGATACCATTCTTGGAAGAAGTTACAGTAAGAACTAGTTGCGGAGTCCTAGTCCAATCTGAGGCTAATGCCAGCAAAGTCCCGCTTGTTGCGGCACGCCGTGACGGGTTTACAGATCACTGGCATGCCACGACACGCGGATTCAAGCCCAAGCCTGGGGCGTGAGGTGACCACAGCTTCAATCAACAGCGCCCATCCGGGTCCCCCATGGATGACTCCCTAGTGATTGCAGTTGTTAGCTGGGACTCGAAGAGCGCGTTCGACTCTTGGAAAGTTATCTGCACAGGTCTGCTTGAAGCTAGCACAAGGGCACAGTCTTCTCTAGGTCATTAATCCCAGAAATGATACTCCTGCTTGATACGCGCAAGTGCAGATAGCATTGGGCGTGTTCCGGTAATGTTTTCCTACTCGATAATACCGCCATTTTGATAGCTTTGATTTGGGCAGCTCCAAACGCTCGTAGTAAGTCCATCACTTTGTTTGAGCCTCTGGCGTCTACCTGCTGTCCAGAAGACAAAAACAGGACTCCTGGGAGTCTGGTTATACGACAGTGCAGTCTGCAGGGCTACTCATCCGTTCTTCTTTCTTCTTCAATCATCCGGTCGTGACTGCCCGACCATTCTTGGTTCGCCGTTTGCATACACGTTCACGTTATCTGCAATCCAATCCGCCCACCGGTACAGAGCCTTACCGATCGACGCCCCCCACCCTGGGTATATGCGCCGCTGTCGGTTGCAGACTGCAATGGGAACTGACGCGTTGGCTCATACATGTCATGGATACCAACAAACCGTTCCGTGCACTGTCGTTCAAACGACGACCCCGGGCCCTGAGCGAATACGAGCAATTCGCTACGGACGAAATCCTCGGACAGGTTGACCAAAGGATAGCTCCATTGAACGGCCCGCACCGGACGTGTTACAGATGTCGTGTGGTCTACCTGAGTATCCTCTCGCTTCCTGCACCCTGACATCTCTGGCGTAATTCAATATTGGGACCAGCTTGGCTTTCTTACAGCTGGAAAAAGTTGTTCATCATTGTTTATTGTAACTGATTTGGTACAGCTAGGATCGAGGTGGTGACCCGTCCGACACGATTCAGGCACCCGGGTGGTTCACTGAGTGCCGATGGGAAGATTATAGTCATGTCAATCGAGTTCCGTGGCTCATGGACTGACAAGCCCCGAACTTCGTTCTTCCTCGTGAATACCTGTTCCATTGACGAGTATCCACTCGCCACGGGACAGAAACCGGCCAGTACGGCCCGCCCTGGCCCGTTGTGAAACTTCTGAGTCCGGGGTACGTTAAATAGTCGTGGTCAGTCGCAGCTCAGCACGCTCTGATCATCGAGGCTTTCCAGTATCTCCACCTTCCGGGGCTTTCACGGCGATCATAGCTCAGGTAATATTACCCTTCGGCATCTCGAAACAGGGTTATACTTTGCAGACGGCTGCTCGATTCGAGGTGTTCCACTCTGTATCCACCTGGTCCTACTGGGTAACCAGTGATTGAAAACCTCCTTCAAGTACCGTCCGACAAAGAAAACAAAACAGGGAAGGGGTTGCAGTATCGGGAAAGAAACATGGTACACGTATTCAATCGTCTTAGTACAAGTCATGCTCACATATCTTATGATCCAAGAGAACATTCCGTCCATGGCCATCATAGTGACACTCAGGAAACGGAGCATCAAATGCCCGGATAAACCACACTTACCATAGCATCCGTCTTGGTCGGCTTGAGCAGGGAATAAAATGCCCTTTATTGATCACCATGATTGATTCCACCAACATTGCAAGCACTTTGCCCGTTTGTCTGGCGGTGGAGATAGCGGTATTCATCTCCGTCAGAGGAGGCTCGTCAATACCTGTGCAGTGTGTTGCAGAAACGAAGATATCGTGCGTATTCCCTCACGCGTGTGATGTCCCGTCACCCCCCTCCCCATATACATGCCCTCCATGATATGCCCAGCCAAGTCAGAACCACTGCTAGGTGCACGCGAGCCGGCGCCTTGGTGCACCGTTAATTTGATGTAGCCTCAACTCGAATGCATACCCATTCTCCTTGTCTACGTTCGATAACTCAATCGGGCATGTATAGATCGAAGGTTAGGTCGTACGAATTAATACGCGTTTTGTGGGGGGGAAATAGCCTGACGTGAGCTGGCTGAACAAACCTACATCGCGTTCACATCTCTACAATTGTCCGGAAGGCGCGGCATTGGGATCCGTCTCGATGGGTTTCATGGCAGGGAACAACAGCACCTCCTTGATGTCTACAAAAATGCTCGTCAGCACGAGTGTCGTCGAGAAAGAAAAGAGAGAATCTTACTCGGAGAGTCGGTGAGGAACATGACCAGTCGGTCGATGCCCATTCCCCAACCGCCAGTGGGAGGAAGACCGTGTTCCAGCCTGATTACGAGCTCGGTCAATCAAGCCAAACCGCGCATCACCTCACTCCACCGACTTACGCATTGACAAACGTCTCGTCGATTGGCTGTGCTTCATCGTCACCCTGCTCCTTTTGCCGGGCCTGGTTGGTCGTACACGTTAATCAGACAGCGTCGACGGCCCGGGGGTGACGGCCTAGAAACGCACCTGCTCCTCGAAACGCAACCGTTGTTCAAACGGATCGTTCAACTCTGTATACGCATTGCATATTTCCTTGCCGCACAGGAAAGCTTCGAAACGTTCGCACAGCCCCGGACGCGATCGATGATTCTTGGCAAGGGGTGACATGACTTGAGGGTGGCCAACTAAGCAGGAACAAAAGTCAGTAAAGTGTGGGGAAAGAAAAAGGGCAGCAGACCGATGAACGCAGGTGAGATGCAAAGCGGCTCGATATATTCACCAACGAGCTAAGGAGGGCGGTCACTCCCTGTAGCCCGATCCACCCGCTGGGGCTCACCTTATCAAGGAGACGAGTGTTGGTGCGAGGTTCGGAGCACTCGACACCGTGCTATATGACATTCTTGTGAGGGTATGGAAATGACATGAATGGAGGATAACGTTACCTTCCGGCAGAGATCGATGAGAAACTTGTTTGTTTCGGCGGTGTGCAGTGTGTCGCTCGGAGGGAACTTGACGCTCAACTTTTCCTCGAGGGTCTCGATCATATCGTATCGCTTCCAAGGCGTCTTAAAATCCATCACGAGCTCCTTTCCACCCTTGCCTTCCGGGTGGTACGTCATGACGGTACTCCCGCCCGTCAGAAACTTGACCATCCCTTCAAGCAAGTTTTCCGTAATCTCCATGACGTCGTACATATCCGCATACGCCATATAGAATTCACAGAGTGTGAACTCGGGATTGTGGGTGAGATCGATACCCTCGTTCCTGAATACACGACCGATCTCGTATACACGATCTAGTCCGCCGACAGTGAGTTCCTTGAGGTACAGCTCTGGTGCAATGCGGAGGTACAAGTCGAGGTTAAGATCATTGTGGTGCGTGACAAAGGGCTTCGCGGTCGCACCACCAGCAAGCATGCTGGTGATAGGCGTTTCGACTTCGAGGAAGCCAAGGTTATCAAAGTACTTGCGAATATAGTTGATGATCTTGGAGCGAGTAATGAAAATACGGCGGGTATCGTCGGAGAGGATGAGATCTAGATAACGCTTTCGATATCTAGTTTCTTGGTCTTTGAGACCAAAGTGACCAGAAGGCAGCTGATGTAAGTTGGGTGCGAGGAGGACCATTTCCGAAGGCGAAATGGACAACTCTCCCTTTTGGGAACGAGATGGGGTTCCGACGACACCAACGATGTCACCCCTGCGGAAGATCTGTTGTGTGGCCAAGAAAGTCTTTTCATCGACTGCATCTCTACACTCGGTTTATTTAGGATGTGACAATAAAGGATGTGACAACACATACCGGGCGTTGGCGAGGATCTGGACGTGCTGGCCTTCACCGTGCAAGTCGTAAAACTTGAGCTTGCTGCCGCTGCTCCGGATGTTATGTATGCGCCCAGCAAGGCTAACCTGGACGGTTTCAAGCTTTTGTCCAGGGACAATCAACCCGTCCTTGCCGTACTCCCGGATAAAGCCAGCGATCGACTTGGTGACGTTGAACTTATGGGGATACGGGTTAGGATCCTGCGTCTCCTTGAGTTTCAAGATTGCCCTGGAGCGAAGTTCAAAGTATTGCTGAGGACAATGCCATTTCAGAGGGGTGGAGACGAGGTGGTTAAGATGACTTACATTGGGGTTGAGGTCGTCCTCATTAGGGGAACTCGCGGCGCCATCCTGAGCAGGAGGGGCAGCAGCAGCCTTTCCGGCCTTCCTTGCGTCTCTTTCACGCTGCTTTTCGCGGCGCTTGAGTTCGCTGTTCGAGGGGCGATCATGTTCAATGCCTCGAAGTGGTCAACATGATGAAACACGCACGACTTGGAGATTATTTCGCCCGTTACAGGGTCCTTGTGAGATCCAGCACCCTCTGGAGCCATGTTTCTAGTAGCTAGATGTGGTATAAATCTCCGTCCGACTGGGCGATGTTGGCGTAAAAGGGTGATGTACCTTCGGACGAGCATCCGCCGCGGCCAGATCGATTTATTCGTTTCCTAATTCGAGTCACTTGTAAAAATTCAAGAGTCACGTGACACGAGCGAGTGACTTTTCCCACGAACGATACTTATTTCCCACGACCATAATATGTCACCGCTTGATCGTGTAAGCCATCCTAATCGATTCAGTGACCCTTGGTCACCGTGCCCGACAACGACGAAGCCCCCCTCACAACGCCGACCATGTCTTCAGACTACGAATACTCTGACGAAGACGTTGATTACTATGATGACGAAGACGAGGACATGTTGAGCGCACAAGAAGACGGTGAGTACCCCACTACACCCCTGGGGCTTCCTCTAGTGGTGTGCCACACGAGACAGCCACTCGCTCACTCGGTCCTCGTCTTTTACTGCCAGGATCAGACCCGTCCGATGACGAGATGGACATGGATACCTTTGGCGACGACTTCAGGGTCCCGCAGCGTGCCGTCCGCAAGGCATATGAGGTCGAGCACGACCCGCTCCCCCAACTCGCCGTTGAGAAACTTATGGCAACAGATGTCGAACACATCGGTGGCATATTTGGTGTAGATGTGTGTGGCATTTATCGTCTGTCTTTTCCACCTTCCTCATCTCCTTTGGAAGGCAAGCACCGCCTCGCTGCTCCTGCGCTACATGAATTGGAACAAGGAGCGTTTGATCGAGAAATACATGGACAATGCCTTGGCTGTCTCTGTTGCAGCAGGAATATCCCCTCCATCAAAGGTACCTCCTGCCTCAGCTGCCGGGCCCGAACGCTCTCAGGGCATCTCACTGAGCGCTAGGTCTGGTGCGCTGCGCCGGCCCACGCGACAAACACCAGGTATAATCCCCTCCACATTTTTTGGGGTCCTGGTCGACACTGACAACTCCGGCACAGTCCCAGCTCCGAAACTGGAGCCCTTCGTGTGCCCAATCTGTTATGATGACTCACAAACCGCGTTCTCGGCATTGTCGTGTGACCATACATTCTGTACCGGATGTTGGAATGCCTACATCACGTCCAAGATTCGGGAGGAGGGCGAGGACGCGATCAGGTGTATGGCCGAAGGTTGTGGCACTATTGCACCAGATCCGTTCGTCCGTGCTGCTCTGGAAGACGACACAGCAACTTGGGAGCGCTTCAACGAACTTCTTGTGCGACACTTTGTCGGTTCCAACCCCAACCTGAAATACTGCCCTTACCCATCGTGCACATACACCGTCTCCTGCCCTGCCGCGGCATCCAAGAGTGCGCTGACGACGATCGTTCCAACGGTCTCATGTGGTGCATCGCCTCAACACAAATTCTGTTTCGGATGCGCGATCGAGAGCGATCATCGACCCGTGATATGCGGCGTGGCGAAGATGTGGCTCAAGAAGTGTCGAGACGATAGTGAAACCGCGAACTGGATCAAGAGTAACACCAAGGAATGTTCTAAATGCCAGAGTACGATTGAGAAGAACGGAGGTTGCAAGTACGTTGCCATTGATGCGTTGTGTACTACTCACGTCGTTGCTTACGACTTCCTTGGTAGTCACATGACTTGCAAGAAATGCAAACACGAGTTTTGCTGGGTGTGCATGGGTAACCGTCAACCTCTCTTGTATCTGCCATTTTGGTGACATTATCTAGGTCCATGGTCTGAGCATGGGACGGCCTGGTATTCTTGTAATCGATACGATGAGAAGGCTGGTGTGGATGCTCGGGATGCCCAGTCGAAGAGCAGAGCCTCGCTAGAGCGCTATCTCCACGTATGTCTAGTCCCTTCTTACGTGTTTACTGGTTTCTAACACGACGAATAGTACTACAACCGATGGGCGAACCACGAGCAATCCGCGAAACTTTCCATCGAACTATACAATAAAACCGAGAAGAAGATGGAAGAGATGCAGGTCACATCGGATCTGACGTGGATCGAAGTCCAATTTATGAAGAAGGCCGTCGACGAAGTTGAAAAGTGTCGAATGACACTAAAGTGGACGTATGCGATGGCATACTACCTAGAGAAGAGCAACGAGAAGGAGCTCTTCGAGGATAATCAAAGGCACATTCATTTTAGTTCTCAACCCTTTCCTGGTGGCGCTGACTTGATGTGGATGGATTTCATAGGGACCTAGAGCAAGCCGTAGAGGATTTATCGGAATTGCTGGAATCTCCTATCGACACGGAGGCAATATCAACACTGCGTCAGAAGGTGACTGATAAGACGGTAGGAATTGATATTTCTGTGATTTGTGACTTGTTCCAACCAATTATTTCTTTCTCGTCTTGTGATTAGGTATACGTATCGAAACGGAACGAAATCATGCTGGACGACACTGCCAAGGGTTTCCTGGAAGGACGTTGGACCTGGAACGTTGCTGTCGACGGATTCGACTAGATACCTTTAACCGCACCACCCTTTCTTCAGGCAATACGCTGCCCTTATAATTCCCGGATATCACTTAACCAGTGTTATTCAGCTTTCGTCCCAGGTTTGCGGCAGCTCACCTGGTTTCCTGTCTTATAATGTGTCGCCTGTAATGTTATGTATCGTTGGTGTACCCGTGTCATGTGAGGACCACCTGCCTAGCGTAATTCCCACGAGATGTGTTCTGGCACGGCCACCACTCAAGTTGCTTTGCGGTAATGTCGTAGTAACTTGCCACAAAGTCTTACCACGACTTGGGCCTTTGTCGTTGTCAGTGGAAGTCAACCCTCGGACCAAAGTGACCATACAGAATTGTCTTCTAGGATGCCATGGTATCGACGGGCGATATGGAATGAGTCTCGAGTCAATTGACAGTCGAATGCGCCCACAGACACTCCACACTGAAAGTAGTGCCTATACCACACGGGCTTGGCAGACAAGAACCGTAAGCACTCACATCGAATTTAATTGCTGCTAATTAGCTGGTGAACTATGAATTGAAATCCCGCTGGTGCAGAGGGAGAAGTACATAGGTTTCTTGAAAGCCTGAAGTGACCCATTTGTTGTCTCACCTGTCCCCCCTCTACTTAAATTTCGTCGCTTTGTGTTGATCTAATCACACTCGTTTAAACATTGCACCCGAGGGCAGTCTGCGATGCTCTACCTCACCTTTGATACCTTCCCCGTCTGTGAGTCCAGTTCCCTAGCACAGTTTCCCTTGCTCTCATCAACGGAGCTCTGTTCGCAGTCGTACCATTTGATGTTATCGGGTGTGTCGTTTTGCATGCACGTCGAACATGATCGCGTCCAAGGACATCACGACCATCGTCGCTACGATCAACGCTGGCGAAGAATCTAAACGAGCCGCACATGGCTGGCTCGTCGGAAAACCCAAGGAAATTGTGATTATCACGGACGAGAGAATGAAGAGGCCTCTCCAGGAGCTGGCCAACGAGGTTAACCCGGAGCGGATCCGCGTGCTCACTGTGTCGTTCGCCAACAAGCGGTTGCAGATGGCGCACGGTATCAGGAACATGACGACGGATATTATCGTGTTCTCGGATGACGACGCGATCTGGCCGCTGACGATGTTGCCCTACACGCTGGCGCCCTTCTGAGGACCAGAGGTTGGCGTGGTGGGCACCTCGTAGTGCGTGCAGCCAGTGGGCGACCGCATGACGATCTGGGAGGCTCTGGCAGCGTTCCGTCTGAATATTCCAGAATACCGAAATTTCGTCGTCGACCCACATCTATGATGGTATCCCGTGTCTATCTGGTTTGACCTCGGCATACGGAACGATCGTTCCCAAGGACCCGGATTTTTTTTCTTAATATCTAGAAATCTACGATCCCCGTCGACAAAGGTGGTTATCACTTGCCGTAGTGGTAAGCGCTTGTCATCGCCTCATACTCCGTCTGGCTGGTGGCAATCTGCATGGAAAAGTTCCTTCCCCACTTCTTGTACAAACCTGAACATACGGTGTGCGTGCCCGCGTTCATCCTCTTTGGCTATCTATATCACTCACCTAAAGTACCGAAGCACTGTGACGCGCACACACCCATTATTACTTGCGTATTTAGGCACGTCATATGTATGAATTCGCGTCGTGCCCGGGGTTCCAATTACTTGCATGGAATAGTGTGGTTTTCGTTGATTTCATTGCAGTACTGACTGGTCCATCGGGAGGTTCGTCCAACGGGCCGG
>JBBPNQ010000650.1:0-13416 GCA_038090975.1 Boletellus pseudochrysenteroides
GGGAATTCCCACAAGAACTTGACTAGAGTTCTTGGGGCGATGGCATTCAAGAATATATACTATACAGGTGCTTGTACATGTTGTGGCGATGGTCCGTGCACGTACAGGCTAGAACATTCTAGACTACAGCAGAGATTAATGAGGCTATGCGTAATGGAAGAAAAGGAACGGAGATTAAAGGAATGAGGTGTGATGTCATAGTGACATCATAGGCCTAGACCAGGTCACGTGACCAGTCACGTGATAGTCATCGAAGAAAGGTTCTAAGTCCAAAAGATGAGATAGGAGCAAAGATAAGATGTCCGCAAAGGTTACAATAGGGGCTTAGGAGTGCGTTCGTAACACATGATGAAAGCTGCCTTCCATTGATGTTCATCTTTGATGCATATGTTGTTGTAGCCCCATCGGACGTTGAACTTGGTAAACAGCTTGGCTCCCTTAAGTTTGTTGATGAGGTCGGAGATGAGGGGGAGTGGGTAGGCATCCCAGACAGTGTATTCATTCAGGTACCTGTAATCTTGGCAGGGTCTGAGGTCGCCATTCTTCTTTTTGACGAAGAAGAAGGGAGAGGCCTGTGGAGAGTTGGAGGGGTGGATCTTTCTGGAGGTGAGGTTCTCTTTGAGGAAGACGTCGGTTGCTTCTCATTCAGTGGAAGAGAGGGGGTATAGTTTCCCGACTTTTGGCTTGAAAGATTCATTGAGGTTGATCTCATGATCATATGGTCAAGATGGGGGGACATGGTCAGTGGCTTCCTTCGAGAAGACAGAGGTGAAGTTGGAATACTCCAGGGGAAGGACAGGCTTGGGTTTGGCCTTTTCTGTGGCCATGGCTAGCTCAGTGGCAGTGGTTAATCTTGTGATTAAGTGGGATCCTTTAGGGATGAAACGGTATCCCCCTCAGACGATGTGGTTGATGATGTAATTGTTTTCGGCTCTGGAAAGGTAGGCCAACTCAGTTTCATAGTCTAGGTATTTGTACAGTCTGCCATCATAGACAGAGTCGACATGGATGTGTTTGCGGGGTCATGGAGGGGTCTCCTTTTCTTTGGGGGGTTCAAGGATGTGGGTCAGGTAAAGTTCTTGGGTTTGGTCAGTGGTGGGGTCCATGGTAATGGTCTTGTTTTTCCAGTCGACCAAAGAGTTGGCTAAGCATAGCCAAGGGAATCCAAGGATCACGTTTTCATTCCTGCAGTTCATGATGTGAAAGAGGGTTTTGTGGAGGATTCCTCCTACATGAGTGTAGAGGGTGGTGGTGAAAAGGATCTTCCCATTGCGGTTGGGCGTTTTGTCAACGTTTAGGACAGGGATGGGAGTGGCGAGGCAGGTACAGGGGAGGCGATGTTTTCAAATGAAGGCCCAGTCTATACACGAGATCTGGGCTCCAGAGTCAATGAGCGCTCGGGTTGCAATGACAGAGGAGGTATTCAAGGGTGTCACTAGTGAGAGAGGAATTTGAATAGATTTCTTTGACAGGGATGCTAGTGATATATTTGATACCGAGAATGAAGGAGGTACTTGCATTGCAGAAGTCCTCCTCTTCGAAAATCCTTCTCTGCCACATCAAAGGCCACCTTTCAGACCTTGAGTTCTTCTTTGATCTCTTCATCATCATCCTTGTCTACTTCCACTAGCTGGGGAATGTCCTCAGCGACTTTCTTCACCTCTTTCTCCTTGGTCTTCTTCGGCTGGGAGGTGGAGGGGAAGGTTGGACAGGACGTTGCTCCATGACCAGGTTTTCTGCAGCAGAAACAGAGATTCTTGGTGATACACCTCTTGCGTTCTTCCAGAGTAAGTTTCGGGACGCAAACTGTGTTGACGTCCATGGCATTGGGGTCACAGGTGGGCCTGGTGGGGGTGTTGAAGAGTTGGTAGGGGGTGGTGAACTTTGTTTGTTGGGTGATGTCATCTGCCTTCTCCCATTGGGTCATGAAATGGACAGCTTTGTTGTACCAGTCATTGATCTTGGTGGGTACAGTGTCCATGCCCATGATGCGACGCATGAGTCAGGTGGGGATTCTGGCAGAGAAGTAGCTGATCAACACGTTTTTGTTGGTAATTTCCAAGGTCTGGACTCAGTTTCAGAATTCGGAGATATATTGGTTTATTTCTGAGGCAGAAGTGCACTTCTTTTCAGAGTCACAGAGGCGGTGGGTAGAGAGCCAGCTAATGGCTAGGGTCTTGGTATCATGGTGCTTGAATGCCTTGCAGAATTCAACGAGGAAGTTGGAGAACTTCCCAAAGTTCAGGGGGGAAGAGGAGAGTACAGCTTGGCAGAAGGTTGTGGCCCAGGTGAGTGTGGGCCCTTTGGTCATGTAAGAGAGGGCGAAAGTGACCCTCTTGGCGTCGGAGTTGTATATGTCTTCATTGACGGAGAGGTAAAAGCGCACCGAGTCAAGCCAAGGGATGGCCTTGGCGTAGTCGCCATCGAAGGCTTCAGGGGCACCAATCTGGAGTTCTACTGGTTTGGTGGACATAGTAACGAGTGGGGCAGGGGTTTGACCAAGGGAAAGAAGACCAAAGGGAGGTGGTGGACAAGAGATAGGAGTGGGGGAGGGAGGAGTTGATGGTTGAGGAAGGAGTAGGGTCACAGAAAGGTCGTGGGCAAGGGTGAGAGTGGTTTCTTCTTCTTCAGGGGAGGGAAGAGGGAGATTGAGATCAAAGTCCTCTTCTTCAGAGTGGTGGGAGGGCAGCTCAGAAGGGGAGTCTTCCCTAGGCTGGCCTCGGGGAATTCCCCAAAGGGACGTGAGTGGTGGAGGTCTGGGAGGAATGGTGAAGGACTCACAGTGATGGCAGTCCTAAGTAGAGGAACCTAGTTCTTTTGTTATGCTTGGGTCTGGCAGACTCAAGTGTAAACTTGAATCAGCTAAGGCAAAGGGAGCTCACTAGAGCAAAAGCGTTCCCAATTATAGGGACGCCGTCTGAGGGCTAAGATGTTCCCAACTATAGGGACATTGACTGAGGACTAAGATGTTCTCAACTATAGGGATGTAGATGATGGACGAGGGGGCTGCCCTAGGTTGAAGATCCTAGTGGCGACTGAGGGAAGGCTGAGGAGCCTGGACGAGGGAGACGAGACTAGAGTGGTTGTTCAAGTAGAACTAGGTTAGGTTACAACATAGTACTACTAGGGTATTTATACTCTAGCCGTGGGAAAGCTACGGAAGATCATGGAATGTCTAAGAAGCAAAGGGATGCAATGGCATCAGACAAAAGAGTAATCAAGGTGACAAATCAAGGGAGAAAGTTAGTCATATAGATGCAAAGGCATCGGGTGGAGGAGTAAGCATGATTACTAGGCAAATGGAATGTCATGGAATGTTGTGGAAAGATGGAAGGGTAATTGTGTGAAAGGAAAGATAAGTCCTGAGTGAAGTATGACAGAAAAGTGAATAGGGGTACCAGTGGATCGTAACAACCATGATCTTTTCTTCCTTTTGCTCTAGGCCATCTCCGTTGAGTGTTGTCCCATGGGACAGTTTTTCTTTTTGGGCCTCCTTCACATGTTTTAGGATTTGCTCCTCGCCTCCATGGACACATGTGATATTGACCCCTTGGATCCTTTCAGCTGGAAGGATCTGAACCTGTGCATTATCTTGCTTGACTCTGATTGTGTGGTCTTCATGGCAGGAGAGCACATCTGCCTTCCCATGGCAGTACTGGGCTTCTTTACTAACAAGTAGTTGAATCAGGACAGGTATTGGGCCTATCTGGCCTGCCTCCAATTTAGATCTTGCTTGACCATGAAATATTGTAAGTTCGCATGATCCATCCATATTTTGAATTGGAACTTGGCCCCTTCGAGATAGTGGCACCATTGCTTGAGTGTGAGGATTATTGCCAGCATTTCCTTATCTGTGATTGGGTAGTTCGGTTGCTCTGGCATCATTGCGTGGGAGGAGAAGGCTACCAGATGCCATTTCCCTTCTTTCTCTATAGATAGTACACCATCTGTTGCAAAGTCTGAGGCATCAGTCTCTAGCTGGAATTTCTGGTCATTGTCTGGGTAGGCCAGCACCAGTGTGGTTGTAAATCTCTGCTTTAGGTGTTCAAAAGCGTTGCTCTCCTTTTCTGACCACACCCATGGTTGGTCCCTTTTGGTCAAATCATTCAGAGGGCGACTTATTTGGAAGAAATCCTGAATGAATCTCCAATAGAAATTTGCCAGGCCCAAGAAGCTTCTTACACCCTTTATGTTGTGTGGTGTGGGCCACTCCAGGATTGCTTTAACCTTATCTTGTTCCATTTTGATACCTTCTTGGGATATGATCATCCCTAAGAATTTTACCTCTTTAGCAAAGAAGGAACATTTTTCCAGTTTGGCAAACAAATCATTTTCTTATAGGTGGTGCAATACTTCTTTTACTACTTCCACGTGTTCTTCTCTTGTTCCACTTGTGAACACCATTATATCATCAATGTACACAACAACGCAGACATCCATGTCTGTGTAGATTTTGTCCATCATGGTCTGGAACATGGCAGGGGAGTTGCACTGTCTGAAGAACATAACTGTCAGTTCAAAGCATTCTCAATGGCAAATGAAGGCTCCTTTCCATTCATCACCTTCTCTGACCCTGATGTTATTGTACCCCCATTGTAGGTTGATCTTAGTGAACCACTTTGATCCTTTCACTTTGTCCACCAGTTGTAAGATCAGGGGTAGGGGGTAATTGTTTTTAACCATCCACTTGTTGAGGTAACAGTAATCCTGGACCATTCACTTCTTGCTGTCCTTTTTGGGTACAAAGAATACTGGCAACATTTGCAGTGATTTTGAAGGATGGATATATCCTTTTCGTAACTGTTCATCCACAAACTCTGATACTTCCTTTTGTTCTTCTACTGAAAGTGGGAAGATCCTTCCCTTTCTGGGCACAAACCCTTCCTTGAGATCTATTGTGTGGTCCCAGGGCTTCCTCAAAGGGAGGCATTCTGAGACCTTCTTGGAAAAGACCTCTAGGTATTCATGATACTCTCTTGGGATTTGTTCCTTGAGGGGAAGGTTGGTTGGCTTTGCCTTTTCTAGTGCTTTTATTTTGGCATATGCATATGGTGCATTGTTTAACTCCTGTTCCTTGAGAGACTGTAGGAATGTAGCTCTGTTGGAGAGGAGGTAACAGGTCTTAGGGCAGCGGGTCATTTTTACCATGCCATTTGTCCAATCTATCTTGGGGTTGCGCTTTTGTAATCATGTGTGCCCTAGGATTAGGTCGTTTTTTCCTAGGTTGGTAACTTCAGCAATTACATGCTCCCGATATCCTTGGTATTCTACTATCAATTCTGCCTTATGGGTGATGGTTCCAGCAGAGTTCAGTGTTCCATCCATGTTGTATACATGTAGTGGCCTTTCTATTTTTGCAATGGGTATTTTCTTTGTCTTTACCCATTTTTTGTTGATGAAGACCCCATTAGCCCTGCTGTCTAGCAGTACTTTGCAGGGTGTTCGTCTCTCCTTGTTAGTGGCAGGGCAGACATTGATGTCTACCAATACTTCATTCTTCAAATTGAAGGATCTTATGCAGATCTGTTCTGGGTTTTTCATAGCACTTTCTTTATTGTTTAAAATAAAATTAAGCCTGCATTCCTGTGCAGCAAGCCTGTCTAGGGACCCCATTTTGGTTGACATAATAGGACTATCACTACATTGTTCTTCCATAACCCTCACACTAAAAGTGGCATAGTGATTATGGAAACTACTCATACCCTTCCCTTTTCTGGCAATCTCTGTGCTTACAGCAGCAGATGACTTGCTGAAACTCCTCTGTCCTACTTTGCCCTTAGTGCTTTGTTTGTCCTTAGGAATCCAATCACCTAGTGCAATCAGATTCTGAACTCTTTTCCCAACTCCTTTATTTTGTTGACCTACATGTCATAGAAATAAGCTTTCATCTCGTCATAGCTCATTCCTTGTACAAGTCTAGCAGATCCTTGATGGCTTGGCAGGCTCAGGCTGCTTGTTTGAGGTGAAGGTTCTGTTGCAGCCTCCATTGTTCATATTGGAACATACTTTGAACACTTTCAGGTATGCCCTCCTCCAAGGAAGTGGCATTCCTGACATTCTCACCATGGTGATGGGCAGGTCCACTGGCTGTCCCTTTTGGCCTGATGACCTTCTTTTCCACAGTTGAAACATTTGGGCTTACCATGGTCCACCACACTGATGTCCATTGTATTACGATCTACTGGTATCCCTATTCATTTTCTTTCACACTCCACTTTGGACTTGTCTTCCCTTTCACACAATTACCTCTCCATCTTTCCACAACGTTCCACTTGCCTAGTAATCATGCTTACTCCTCCACCCGATGCCATCACATCTATATGACTAACTTCTTCCTTTGCTTTGTCATCTTGATTATTCTTCCATCTGATACCATTGCATCCCTTTGCTTCTTGAACATTCTATGACCTTCCATAACTTTCCCGCGACCTGAGTATAAATACCCTCGTAGTACAAGGTTGTAACTTAACCTAGTTCTACTCAAACAATCACTCTGGTCTCCCTTGTCCAGGCTCCTTAGCCTCCCCTTAGTCACCACTAGGACCTTCAACCTAGGGCAACCCTTCGTCCAGTCCCTATAGTTGGGAATACCCTTGCCTTCGCCTCGTCCCTATAGTTGGGAATTCTTTGCTCTAGTGAGCTGCACTTGTCTTTGACAATTCAAGTCTATGCTTGAGCCCACCAGGTCCAAGTGTAACAAAAGAACTAGGTTCCCTTCCAGGACTGCCATCGCCGCAGGTCCTTCACCATTCCTCCCAGACCCCCACCGCTCGTGTCCCTTTGGGGAATCCCTCAAGGCCAGCCTAGAGAAGACTCCCCTTCTGGGCCACCCTCCCACCACTCTGAAGAAGAGGATTCGGATCTTAATCTCCCTCTCCCCTCCCGCGAAGAAGAAGAAGCCACTCTCACCCTTGCCCACAACCTTTCCACTGCCCTACTCCTTCCGTGACCACCGACTCCCCCTTCCCCCACTCCCATCGCTTGCCCTCCACCCCCCTTTGGACTTCTTCCTCTTAGTCAAACCCCCGCCCCACTCATCACCATGTCCATCAAACCGGTAGAACTCTGGATCAGTGCCCCTGAAGCCTTTGACAGCAACTATGTCAAAGCCATCCCCTGGCTCGACTCAGTACACTTTTACTTCTCTGTCAATGAAGACATGTTACAATTTTCTCCCTACATCGTGGCACCCTTTTACTTTCCATCCTTTGTCCCCTTCGTTCTTCCCTTCTGCTAGTCTTCTGCTACATCTACCATCATTTTCTTGTTATCACTAGCGGTCTGCAAGAAGACATTATCCCACTATGATTTCCTCTTTGTCATTCTTACTTTGTCATCTCCGATTCCATTGCTTCGGACAGCTCCCTCCTTAGCAACGTCTGTCATCATCGCTTAGTCTTTCCATTCTATCATCTTCCATAGGGTTCCATGCTTACGCATCCCTTGGTACATATACCTGCTGCCCATGTACTCTAGTCTTCATTCTTGATCTGCACAATCTCAGCATACTCTTGAGTCACCCCTCGCACTTCCTAGTGAAGTTTCTCCTCGCACCTCAGTAAATTCCCTTCGTGTGGGAATCCCCTAGTATTTCTAGTGTGTCACTATCCTTGGTGTTCCTTTATCCCATTAGTTGAGTTGAGACGTACCTCTTTGTGAGTGTCCTCCTCGGATTAACCTCTTAGTCCACTACTCGAAGTACGCTCTTTGCGTATCAAGACGTATACAACTCTGACGCCAAGAGGGTTGCCTTCACCCTCTCCTACATGACTAAAGGACCAGCACTTACCTGGGCCGCAACCTTCCGCCAGGCCGTACTCTCTTCTTCCCCCCTGAACTTCGGGAAGTTCTCTGACTTCCTCGTCGAATTCCGCAAGGCGTTCGAACATCATGACACCAAGACTTTAGCCATTAGTTGGCTTTCCACTCACCAACTCCGTGACTCTGAGAAGAAGTGGACTTCTACCTTGGAGATCAACAAGTATATTTCTGAATTCCAAAATTGAGTCCAGACTTTGGAAATCACTGACAAAAATGTGCTTATTGGTTATTTCTCTGCTGGAATCCCTGCCTGACTCATGCACCGCATCATGGGTATGGACACAGTACCAACCAAGATCAACGACTGGTACAACAAGGCCATTCATTTCATGACCCAATGGGAAAAGGCCAACAATATTGCCCAACAAACCAAGTACACCTCCCTCTATCGCTCTTTCAACTCCCCCACCAAACCCATCCACAACCCAAATGCCATGGAAGTCAACGCAGTTCACATTCCAAAACTCTCCCCTGAAGAATGCAGACAGTGCATCACCAAGAACCTCTGCTTCCGCTGCAGGAAACCTGGCCATGGGGCAACATCTTGCCCAACCTTTCCCTCCACCCCCCAGCCGAAGAAGACTAAGGAAAGAGAGGTGAAGAAAGTCACTGAGGGTGTTCCCCAGTTGGTAGAAGTAGACAAGGATGACGACAAAGAAGCTGATGAAGAACTCAAGGTCCAAAAGGTGGCCTTTGACATGGCAGAGAAGGATTTTTGAAGAGGGGGACTTCCACAATGCAAGTACCTCCTTCACTTTCAGTATCAAATGTATCACTAGCCTTGCTGTCCAAGAAATCTATCCGAATTTCCCTCTCACTAGTGACACCTTTGAACACCTCCTCCGTCATTGCAACCAAAGCGCTCATAGACTCAGGAGCTCCAATCTCGTGCATAGACTGGGCCTTTGTCAAGAAGCACCGTCTCCCCCAAACCCACCTTGCCACTCCGATCCCTGTGTTGAACGTCGACAAGACACCTAACTGCAATGGGAAAATTCTCTTCACCACCACCCTCTACACTCATGTAGAAGGGACCCTCCACAAGACCCTCTTCCATGTAATGAACTGTGGAACTGAAAACATGATCCTCGGATTCCCCTGGCTACGTTTAGCCAACCCCTCTGTTGACTGGAAAAACAAGACCATCACCATGGACCCCACCACTGATCAGTCCCAAGAACTGTACCTAGCCAACATCTCTAACCCCCCCAAAAGGGAGGAACCTCTCCCACATCCTTGAAAACATATCCACATCAACTCCATCTACAATGGGAGACTATATGAGTACCTGGACTACGAAACTGAGTCAGCCCACCTTGCAAGGGTCAAAAACAATTACATCATCAACCACGTCATCCATAGGGGATATTGTTTCATTCCCAAAGGATCCCACTTGATCACAAGGCTCACCACTGCCACCAAACTAGCCATGGCCACAGAAAAGGCCAAGCCTAAACCCGTCCTTCCCCCAGAGTACTCTGTCTTCGCCTCTGTCTTCTCCAAGGAGGCCACTGACCATGTTCTCCCTTTCCAACCCTACGACCACGAAATCAACCTCGACGAATCTTTCAAACCAAAGATCAGGAAGTTATACCCCCTTTCTTCCGCAGAATGTGAGGAAACCAACACCTTCCTCAAGGAGAATCTCGCTTCCAGAAAGATCCGCCCTTTGAACTCCCCACAAGCCTCCCCCTTCTTCTTCATCAAAAAGAAGAATGGCGATCTCCGACCGTGCCAAGATTACAGATACCTTAATGAACACACCATTCAAGATGCCTACCCACTTCCCCTCATCTCCGACCTCATCAACAAGCTCAAGGGAGCCAAACTATTTACCAAGTTCAACGTCTGATGGGGTTACAACAACGTATGCATCAAGGACGGTCACCAGTGGAAGGCAGCCTTCATTACTCACAAGGGACTCTTTCAACCGACTGTAATGTTCTTTGGTCTCACCAACTTCCCCGCTACCTTCCAGCAGTTCATGAATGATTCTTTTCGAGACATGATTGCCAAGGGATGGCTCATCATCTATATGGATGACCTCCTTATCTTTTCCCTGACACTTCCACCCACGAGGAACGCACCAAATGCGTTCTCTAGCGCATGACCAAACTGGACCTCCATCTCAAACTCAAGAAATGCCAGTTTGCCGCCACTGAAGTTGAATATCTAGGGATGATTGTCTTCCCGGACCGTCTAGCCATGGACCCAGTCAAGTTAGACAGGATCAAATCCTGGCCAACCCCAGCAAAGGTCAAGGATGTATGATCCTTCCTTGGCTTCGCCAACTTCTACCAGCGATTTATCCCCAACTTCTCCAACGTCGCCCGCCCCCTCCTAAACCTCACCAAGAAAAACCTCCCCTGGAACTGGACCCCCACTTGCCAAAACTCCTTCGACTCGCTAAAACAACTGTTCCTTTCCAAACCTCTCCTTTACCTCCCTGACCCCACCCGACCCTTTGCTATTGCTACCGACGCCTCCAAATTTGCCTCTGGAGGGGTGCTCCTTCAAACTGACACCAATGGAGACTGGCACCCCTGCTCCTACCTCTCCCAAGCATTCTCCCCAGCCAAGCAGAACTATAACATTTATAACCGTGAACTCCTCGCTGTCATCCATGGGCTAAAGACCTGGCAACACTATCTCCAAGGGTCCCCTTTCCCTGTCCAAGTTTTTACCGACCACCAGAACCTCACTTATTTCCACCAGCTTCAGAAGCTCAACAGGCGGCAAGCTTGCTGGCTCCTTGACCTTGCTGATTTCGACTATAAAATGATCCATGTCCCAGGACGTCTTCTCTCCACCCCCGATGCCCTCTCCCACTGTCCTGACCTACTCCCTCCCACTGATTCTGACAATGAAGCAACCACCCTGCTTCCTCCCTCTCTGTTTGTCGCCCTCATCGACACTGCCCTCTCCTCCAAGTTGGCCACCTCCTCTGCCTCTGATCCCCTCGTCCTTGACGCCCTCTACACACTCTCTGGCATACTTCCCCTGAAATTCTGTTCCCAACTGTCTGACTGGCAGTATGACGCCAGAATCCTCACCTACCAGGGACATGTCTATGTCCCTGATGACCTTGCTCTTCACCAATCCATTGTTGCCCATCACCATGACCATCCCACCACTGGCCACCCCGGATATCTTAAAACCCATCAACTAGTCACCTCTGAATTCTGGTGGCCAGGACTAGCTCAATTTGTTGCTGCTATGTCAAAGGCTGCACCCTCTGCCAACAGGCCAAGGCCAACATCCACCCAACGACACCTCCGCTCACTCCCATTCCCTCTCACTCCTCCCATCCCTTCCAACAAATCTCCTGCAACCTCATCACTGACCTCCCCATCTCCTCTTCCTTCGACTCTCTCTTGGTCGTGGTTGACCATGGCCTTACTAAGGGGGTAATTCTCTGCCCTACCAAGAAATCAATCACTGCAGCCGGTGTTGTGGCCCTCTTTTTCCACAAAGTTTACACCCATTTCGGCCTCTATGACAAGATTATCTCTGACTGGGGTCCCCAATTTGCCTCTGCCTTCACCAAAGAGCTGGGACGACTCCTTGGATACGACTTGTCTCTCTCAACTGCTTATCACCCACAGTCCAACGGCAAAACCAAGCGGGTTAACCAGGAAGTCGAAACTTACCTCCACATCTTTTGTGGCAACAACCCGTCCTCTTGGGCTGACATGATTTCCCACATGGAATTCGCCCACAATCACCACCCTCACTCCATCACCAGCAAGTCCCCTTTCTTTCTCATGATGGGCTTTGATCCCCATCCCCTTCCTTCAGTCATCTCTGAAACCCACCTTCCTGCCATAGAAGACTGCCTAAAGTCCCTTATTTCTGCCCGAGATGAAGCCCTTGCCTCCCATGAACTCACCCGACAGGTCATGAAGTCCTGCTCCCATGGGAAGTTTACCCCGTTCTTTAGAGGAGACAAAGTCTGGCTGGAAGCCAGAAACCTTAAGTGACTCATCGCCTACCCCAAGTTTGCCCTGAAGCGAGAAGGCCCCTTCGCTGTCACTGAGGTTCTCTCCCCTTTGATGTACAAACTTCACCTTCCCAAGACCTGGAAGATCCATCCTGTCTTCCATGCTTCTCTTCTCACCCCTTACCGTGAAAACGAAGCCCATGGTCCCAACTTCCCTGCTCCACCACCTGACCCTGTGGAAGGCGAAGAAGAGTTTGAAATCAAAAGAATCATTAGGCACCAGGGATCCCTGTCCAATCGCAAATACCTCATCCGGTGGAAAGGATATTCTGCCGAAGAAGACTCTTGGCTTTCTGAAACAGACTTTAAACACACACAGACCACTCTCCTCGCCTACAAGAACCTCCATTCCCTCACTGCCCCTCCTAAACTCAACTCGCGCACCCCTCACAAATAACCCACCATGTCCTCCCCAACTTGCTCTGTGTCCGACGTATCCTCCACCTGTGCCTCCCCCAGATGGGAGGTGACCGAAATCACTGGTCTCCTTGTCCCAAATTCCTCCTTAGACCCTTCCCTTCATACAATAGTTATTTCTCCTTCGTCTTCTTCCCCACCGGTAGTGTCTGTTAACATTCCCTGCCTTGCCCATTGTCGTCACGATGATTTCCCCGATAAACCCTATGTCCGTACCCTCTCCACCCGTCTCGCTGACTCCTGTCTTGTCGTCCCCATCAGCACCCATCTGGACATGGGTTCCCCCCTCTATGCACTCTATCATGCCTACCAGCAGGTCCTCCGCCTTCGCTCGATCGTCACCCTCACCACCATCCCCCGCTGCCTTCATGACAGTGTACTCGCCGCGCAAGCAGAAGCTCTGGGAGCTCTTACTCAGGCCTTTCATCAACTTGGCATGGGGGAATTCTTTGCTGACCTTGATCGTTACCTAAGGGAGCTCACCACCGCCCAATCCCATCCTGCCCTGGCACTCCCTTCCACCCCTTTGGCCTCGTCTGCCCCACTCACACCCAATGAACTCGCCTTCACTGAATGAGTAGACTTCTGGTAGACTGGAGATAATCATAGGGAAGCCCTTCCTCCCTCTCACCCTCAATATGCCCAGACATGCTTCAACTGCCAACACCTCGGCCACAAAAAGGCAGACTGCCCATTCTTCCAATGCCCCATCTGTCTTAAGTGGGGACCAGGCCATCTCCACGCCGGCTGTCCTTTGGGCCGTTGTACCACTCCAGCTCCCTCTACTTCCACCTCCCCAGCAACTTCCTCTTGTTCTTCTCGTTCCTCCGGGGGGCAGTGACCTCTTCCCATTCCCCCTCCTTGCCGTCATCACCCCTACAATGCCTCCTACCATCACAACCACTATTCACACTCCCCCTCCCCGGTCAATAACACTGATGAATATGACAAGACAGCTTGGGCCAACATCACCAGCTCTCCCAACGGTGGTACCTGCTCTTTCTAGGGCTCTTCATCATGGACTTGAAGTTTACTGAGGGGGTAATGTTACGATCTACCGGTACCCCTATTCATTTTCTTTCACACTCCACTTTGGACTTGTCTTCCCTTTCACACAATTACCTCTCCATCTTTCCACAACGTTCCACTTGCCTAGTAATCATGCTTACTCCTCCACC
>JBBPNQ010000651.1:0-13400 GCA_038090975.1 Boletellus pseudochrysenteroides
TCCTCCGGCACGACCCTACTGACTAGTCCCCATTCCCCGGCTTCGTCCGCGCTGATAGTGCGGCCGGTGAGGACCAATTCCATCGCGCGAGATTTACCGATCAGCCGCGTGAGACGCTGGGTGCCGCCACCGCCAGGAATTACGCCAAGGCCGATCTCGGGCAACCCGAGCTGCGCAGAAGGCGAGACAAGAAGGATGTCGGCTTGAAGTGCGAGTTCAAGACCTCCACCGAGCTGTGAGCGTGTCAACGCGAGATGGCCCGGGGGGGTTAAATGAGCACGTACCGCATAACCACTGACTGCGGCGACAACGGGCTTGCTAAGTTTGGAGATGGCCTCCCAGTTGGCGAGGAAGTTGGACGTGTACGCTTCGGGGACTGAAAAGGGGCGGCATGAGCGTACTGCAGCGCTAGATAAAAGGGCATTACACGACTTGTCTTTCATTTCCTTGATGTCAGCTCCGGCTGGACGATGGTTCCGAGTAGGCTCAGCCATCTAACAGTACAGTGGGTTGGAATGCATCACGTACCTGCAAACGCCTTGCTTGAACCCGTGAGCACCATTGCGCCAACACTGGCATCGTTGTCCGCCTCCTTCAGAGCACTGGCAATATCACTAAAATGCGCAGCGTTGAGGGCATTCAGGGCCTTGGGCCTGTTGAGAGTTATGAGAGCCACTCCAGGCTCCGGTCTTGATACCAGCACGTTCTCATAGCGCGCAGGTAATGATGTCGAGAAGAATCGGTTGGGACGCGCAATTCGCGCCGTACCAACGACATGACGAGACACGGTAGCAAACGGCATGATCGTGGTCTAATACAACTGGACTGCCCGCGACCGTCTGGGGTAAGCTCCGAGCGTAGCCCACGCCTTGTCACCGTCACCTCTCACCCCACTTGCCGAATACTGGGTCCGTGACAATCCATTCTTCCTATTCGCCGTCATCTGTTCGCCAACCCTCGATGGAGTTTGAAGCTATGCGAACACGCCAAGTACTGGCTTGGTCACACCATCGAAAATCGGGCGTAAGCTATAGAACTCGATACACCCTGGAATACTCAGGCTATCACTCGACGTCGGGTCCAAAGTGTGTGTATGCCGAGTCAGTGACACCGCTACAGCCGATGGGTTTTGAAAGAGGTGTGACAGAATCCGATGCAGGTGATGGTCACCCAAAAACAGAAGGCACTCCCATCGAGAATGCGGTGAGCATTACACGACCGAGGGTAATAACTCGGTCATCGATCTCCGACATACCTTCGGCTCCGGAGTCTCCTCCGAATTGTGCCGGCTCTCAAGCGTTCTGCCTTCCCTAGGACGTTATCAGAACACTTATCTTCCGAGACTCCACCATGGGCACCACCCTGCCTGAGGGCGTTGCCCTACGTGTCATGAAAGCATCCGACCTCCCCCACGTACGCGCGCTGCATGTCAGTACCTCATCCGCACACGCAACCCTTTTTGTCTGACTAGGCTCACCATTTCATGCAGCGCAGCCTCCTACCTGTCTCCTATCCAACAGCATTTTTCGTCCAGCTCCTCGTTAATTCGCGGCGGCTCTGCCTAGTCGCAACAGAAGGCGGCGCTATCGTGGGCTTTGCTTCTGCAGCCATGGGTCTCTTGCAAGCAAACCCGGTTGGAGGACATGTACAAGGTGCCATTCAGGATTACTCGGAATCCCGTTCCGACATTCCCCGAATGCACATCACTCTTCTCACGCTGGGAGTTCTGCCTGCTTATCAACGCAGAGGGATTGGACGAGCTCTGGTTCATGGGGTTATCCAACGCCTGGAAGCGTCATGCAGTACTACTGCACAACAACCGTATCGCCGCACGTCGTCCGATCACATTATCAATCAAGACGATAAGATTACCGTTTTTGTTCAAGTGCAAGTCGCCTCGTCGAATTCCGCGGGAAAGTGTTTCTACACGCACCTTGGAATGATGGATCAGCATGTCTCCGATGATCCACGGCTTCGTCTTGGGCCTGTATCACGAACGTCTGTCATGGCGGGGGTGTTGTGTGTATGAGCGGAACGAGCGGTTTGGAATGCAACTCATGGGTACGTCTCAATGCTTGTATCCTGGCGCGTTGAACGTTCCTAATTTGTCGTTTACCGTAGGAGCTCGTGAATTATTCGACCCGTAGTATACATCTTTACCTTTTGTAAACGAGAGCCTCAGGGGAGTATGTTGTCTTTTTTTTTAGTGACGCGTGTGGCTGTCTGTGCAGTAAGAACGGCCTGGACGAAAAGATAATGGAGCGAGAGACAAGCTCCACTTGGAGTGAAACTCAAACATGCGTTCGAATTATGGGTTTAGCCACAACTGAATCGCAGTGATGCCCCGGCTGCTTTATTTAGGCTTTAGCACCCCGAACACATGCCATTCAACTCTTAAAGGAACCTGCAGCAGAAGGACACGAACGCTGTTGGTGAGTGTCATGCCCCGAATTTCTCTGAGTTCACCTGCACAGAAAGCCGGCAGAGACGGTACTCCATAAAGTCGAAGGTAGGTTAGACGGACTGAAAGATCATCGAATCATCCTTTGCGAGTGACAGTGCGCGTCAATCATGCGCGGCAGACGTCGAAAACCGATTAGATGTCCTCCCTGCGGAACAGCGTGGGTTCATCCATTGCCCAGAAATTTCTTAGCCTCAATACTTACCCAGAAAGATGCGGGCGAGTTCGGCCGTAAGGATCATTAGCGACAAGATGGTTACAAAGGCAGTGTGGTTGAGCAGCAGAATGAAAATAGTTTGCGCGCCTTACCACATAACCATGTCATGGTTCTCAACTGGAAAATAGGATGCTGTGAGTCACAAGCTTCAACAAGTTGAAAGTGCCCCTGACACGCGGGTGAAGCCAGGATTGCGGCTGTGGAGTCGCAAAATTGCATCCAACAGGTTCTTTTTCTCAAGTGGATGGAAGCAGGCTAGTACAAAAGGGATTACAGCGACTTTCCTTGGCTACTCCGCGCTTCACTTTCAAGCAAATGCAGCAGCGTACGCACCGCGCAGGCGCACAAGCACAAAACTTGTGAGGTGTATGACCTCCGAGAAGGCATACATTTCGTGTGTTTCGTGCGCGGGACAGGGCAAGCTGGGTGCACTTACGTATCGGACAAGCCAAGTCCCGACCGAGTCTTGGATCGGCACCAGCAGGCCTCTACTGTGAGTACTAGTGAACAACTCGGCGCCGAGTCCGCTACTACATACAGCAAGAGAACTTAAATGAGGAATAGATACTGTGATGGGCTATACTAAGAATCGATGGGAACTGTACAGGGTGGTTGAACCGTGTGATGGATAGGCTTAACAGTGAACAGCAGTTGCCCACGGTGCGCCGGCGCGCGCGTTCTTCGCATCACTGTTCGTGTTTAACTATTGCTTGCAGAACTCACCGGTCAGTCCTTCGGGTTGATCTTTCGCCCGTCATGTCTGTGCCGTCAACATTTCTGGGCCAGCTGTTCACTCGCAAGTGAGTGTTCATGACATTTATCGCGTCATCTTTGCTTAATTCCTATGGTGAAGGGTGTTCGCCTTTGCGGGAAACTCTTTACTTTTGTATGATTATCTGCTTACGCTTTCCCTCGAGGTACGTGACAGCCGCAGACTTGCTTGTTCCAGAGGGCCACACTTTATTATAGATAGCATGTATCTGGAATGCACCATGGACATTTGTCAAGGCACTTTTCCTGATCAACCGGTATGGGAATTTGATCGGACAAACATTCATGATGCTGGAGGAGACAGGCTACCTGAGCCGCGGCTCCCAAGAAGTATATCTCCTCGTGTTTTTCATCACCTATTGATCTCAGTTGGACACCAGTTTTGTAAGGCATTCCAACTATACTCCCAATTCTTTGGAGCTTTTTCGGGGGAATCAATCCGTTGTGAGTGTCCTACCCGCACTTTAAAATATCCATTCTTTTGATGGCCAAGCATAGATTTGGTTGTATTGCGTGCTTGCGCAATCTTGAGATGCAAGCGCAGCATTACAGTGTTGTTGCAAACATTATATATTCTTTTTGCTATAGCCTTGTTTGCGATGGTATATAGCGAAGTGACGAGTGTTAGTTGTGAGTGTTATCCCTGAAATTTTTATCGATACATCACGGTTTCCTTGACAGTTCAATCGGAATATCTGAGTGAAGTTGGTGTATGCATTATGCCGGTTCCCCGTATGCCACCGATTTTATCTTACCGCCTTGATCTCATTTCTGTGTTTTGTAGCCAATGCTGTAAGTTTTATTTCCGTCCTATGGACGTTGAGAGTCGATGCAACGTTGGATTCTTCAGTGGACGTTTTGGCTTATACTGTGGGTGAACTGTGGTTTGACACAGCATGCTCAGCTCAGACTTACGGATCAGGCTCTTTCTCGATGCATTTGTATTAGCTGTCGTGGGCTATAACCTTTATCGGCTAACCAGGGGGTCTCGTGGCATTCACCCGATGCGGTTCATCCATCTTCTCGCACGAGATAGTGAGGACATTGCGAATCTTCTTCGTTCTCGTCGTTCTGATCGATCTTCCAGCTTTATTGTTTTATCTCGTGAGAGCCAGAGATTCTCTGATATCAATCTAATGAGTATGCAGGCAGCACTGTTCAATGTCTTGTTCGCCATTGTATGTTGGTATGTCGTTCTGCCCAATATGGCATCGCGTATCCTTCACTCAGGAATACCATCAGGAGTGTCTATAGTCAGGTAAGGATCGCATGGCACTCTGGCCATCTAATCAGTGCCCGGGCATTTTCGGCTGACGATACTCAGGACCCAAGAAACGCTATTCAGATATTGTGAGTAGGCCAACGATGCGCATCTCGCCTCTTCGATTTCTGATACTACTCTCGACGTGAACCGCAGAATTACAAGTCCTTTTCTCTCGATCATTGGACAACGTGTCATACTCAACCTTCGCGAATTCCGAACGCAACCGGACTCGACGCACAGTATCGGCCAGGAGGTGGACAGACAAATAGCAGCGATGCTTGATGACCTGTCGTACCACCAACCAGGGTGCGAGCTTGGAGGATCAGCTCGGAATAGGACAAGTAGTGGGATGATTCGAATGGCAGATCTCCGCTCGAATCACGGACCCGATCAGGGGAAACGGGATGCTCTCGGACATGGTGTGCCGCAAGAGTGGGAGTCGAATGGCGTTGGTGGTGAGGGAGCGAACGAGCTGGGCGTACGCCCAGTATCACTTTTGGAAGGCGTAAAATAGGTCAAATGCGGCGACCACTGCCAGTGGCGCACATCGTGCGAGAGTCACGTGATGTCACAGCCTGTCCACTTTTTCCGAGTTTGATATTAGGCTGCAATCATGTAGATGCTACGTTCAGTGGTTCGGCAACTGCATCAATGCACTATGACCGTAGCCCTCGCAAGTCATGGCCATTCGTCGGTGTCTCAGTCGCGAATTGGCATTTTAGGTAACCCCGCTGAAATGAATGGTCCGGAAGATCATAGCTCATTGTACAGTTGACCCAGCCTGTCGGGACCATGACTTCAATACCACGCTTCTAGGTAGTATCCGAATCTTCGTGATTCATCGTATCGCCCTGTTTACTTAATATAACTGTGTTGTGTTACTCAGACGAACTCTATCCAAGACGATAGTCTGGTAGACACCGCCGACCCGCCTTATTCAACGTCTGGTCGCCGGACTCATGTGCCGTGTAAGTGCCTGTGGCGGATCCGCGTAACGTGCACTCACATATTGCCCATCGGGAAACTATTGAATACTTATCTATGTCGTCAATCGCTCCATTGTGAATTCCGCCGAGTTCTCAATTTTCAGGGCTCGTGATTGACGCGCACGGATCCTACTACCAAGCGCCCCGGCTAAGGCCAGGGCCACTGCCAACTGGTACCATGCTTCAACCAGATATTCACCGTCCCATCCTTTGAGAAGACTGTTTTTATGCCCGTCATGTCCATACATTGGGCCAGGTGTTGTTCCAAAAAAAAAGTCTACTCGCTCACTTGACTCTTATCAGTGACGGCCATTCACTTTCCGGGCCAGTCCATTTGAGACGCGCTACCAACAGGCAGCATGCATCTGGAATACTCCGTGAACACTCGTCAAGGCAGGCTTTCTTGTCAATCGGTATGGAAATGTGATTGGTCCAACCGCGCCCGAAGAGCCTGGCTACCTGCCTCATGGCTCTCAAAGAGTATATCCTCATTCTGTCTATGCATTCATTTTGAGCTCATTCATGCACTGGTCTTCCTCGGCCTCTTGGACGTACTGCGCATTGTTCGCTGTCCCTTCAGGGGAATCGATCCGCAGTGAGTATGCCAGTACACTCCCAGGTGATCTTTGGGAATTTGACAGCTGGATGGCGTGGTCTTGGCCCGGTTCTCATGCACGCTTAGGTAATCTGAGTCTTACGATCAGATTACATTTCATCCTATTGATATCATGGTCGCCGGTGACGGTAGCCTACGCAGCGAAGGACGCTAATCGTGAGTGGTACGGTTCGAGTTTTTATTAATAATTAATGTATGCACTTTTACAGCCTTGCGATTCGAATACTTGGGTATCCCGGGGAACTTTGTCTCTACATTGATTCGTTGACACGTCTCCTATATTTTGATATACTTGACGTGATTGTTGACTCACTTTTCCATAACTTTGTAGCTGTGAATATGTCGGCATCACTCTGTTTCAGTTCGCAACGTGGGCGAACTTTGACTGGGAACCAACCATTTGACTCTCTGGACGGCTCCGTGTTGGCGACGGCATGTGATAGCCTTTTCCTTCACGTCGTTGGTCTGCCATCTTATGCGAGGTGGTATGCAGATTTTGATCCATCTATTAGGCCAGAAATTCGACTGAGTCTTCTGGCTTTTTTTTGGAAGGTTCCCAAGAATGATAGGAAGTCAGAGCCTTGGCTACTAGGCCCAACAGGGATGCTCAGTGTGCACCCGGATCATACTTAAACGAACAAAAAGTGCGTCGGAGTCCTGACCTTCACAGGAGGAGACAGACTGAGCGACTACAGATTTCTGCTTCAACACTGGAACGAGATCACCTGTCGTCCGAACCCTTGTCCTGTGTACTATTACAGACCTCGACCGTAACACTTGGACTCTGAAGCGCGATGATCCACAGTATTGCTGCAGCCCATCGGCGGATTAGACGAGTACTGGCGGGTCACCAGCGATGGTACAGCTTAAGTATCCACCAATCAGGGTTCTCAGATGGCCCCCAAGCGATGCCGTTACAACTCGTCTGCTTTGCAGATCGGCGGCGAGCGCGCCATGTCGATGCCATCCAAGAAACTTGTCACCGTAAATACACTAATACTTGTAGACCACGTCGGTCCGCAACCATCCCCTCCATCCCCACTTCCATCGGATCAGGTTCGACAGCCATAATACCCTCGATATTTATTCCCGTAATCGTCCGTCTGTGGGGCTGGAGAATCATCGATGGCAGTCCAGGAGAAAAACTTTCACATGAGGTCACCCCTTCCCTATGCAAGTAGCTCCGCGGCCAGGCTAGAGAAGCGATCGTTGATCAGATCATACAATGTTCACATGTGCTACGGAAGCGGGTTAAACGCCTGTTTGAACGGCAAATTGGGGAATGGAACCCACGACAAGCACAACACGAGAACCCCCACTGAGTATTCCTTAGGTCCTGCCAAGTCCTCTGGAGTACTCTCACCAAGCCATACTCGCGGCCACTGTTCTTACGATGGGTTAACAGTCCCTTTTTCTTTCGTCGATAGTCACATCGGCGAAAAAAAGTATGTCTCGTCGTGCGTCATTGATGACTTGTCGTATTCAGGAGGTCCGCGGCTCGAAATCCGATTCGCCGATTTAACACTAATTTACCCGAATCGTGCTAGAAGCACACGACTCGACCCGTAAAGCGTTCCTCTGCTACGGTCCTCCATGTCTCAGTGGGGACTTGAATTAGTCATTAGGCCTAGATAGGTTCTCAAGCTCAAAATTCAGGGATTTAGTTTGCGTGCCGTAGTCCGCCACAAATGCGAACGTCGCCCAAACTGTTACCCCCAAGCACTGCGACCGCCGACAAGCACCGACTGCACGGCCACTCCCGATCGGGGGCGCGTCGTCCTCGCGAAACCAAGTCTCTTGACCAGGATAGTGTGTGGGCGTGTGCGCTGGAGAGGGGGGGAACAAGTAGCAGAGTTCGATTATGATTTGGAATGAACCTAGTGGTATCGGGAACGATATCTAATCGATGCGGCCTTCCTGGGTTACCGGGCGCCCGTGTTTCAAGTGCAAGTTGTGCAAGTAAGTGTGTAGTTACCCTGTTATTTGAGTATCAAATTGAAAATTCATTGAGGAGAAAGGATTTGGCGGGTGGGAATCGATATTGAATGTACGATACCGATAAGGACAAGGTGGTTACGAGGGTATACTAGTATGTACTTGGCAAGTCCTACGGCTCACACCTCTCTTACGGGAGCCTGATTTCCATGTCAGTAGGTTGTTTACATAGTGACACCTGAAACGATTACATAGCTACTGTGCACCCGGGACGGTGTACCCAAAGTGCCGTGAAGATGGACCGCTATGGCAAGTCCCTCAACTGACGAACACGCTAAAAGGGTCGACCGGAAGGACACGCGCTCCAACCTGACGTCTCTCGTACTTTTACCACAGCACATCCGTGCTCTCTCATTGCCAGCCAGTGGTGCTTGGTTGGGATTTGTCGCGATCGCGTCCATTTTGCATCGATGGACCATTTGTCTCCACCCCAGTTGGTCGCTCAAAAGTGAGTAAAAAGAATGATAGCATTCTGCAGATAGCGCTTCTAACTCGACTTGATCAGATATCTCGCATTCTCTGGCGGTTCGATACTTTTGTATGATTATCTACTCACGCTTCCGCTCGAAGTATGTTCCGTTCTGCTGCGCGAACGTAGCCAGGCTAACATTCTTCTTCGATAGGTCGAGTACATTTGGAAGGCACCGTGGACGTTCGTCAAAGCAGGCTTTCTGCTGAACCGATACGGGAACTTGGCCGGACAGGCAGTGATCATGGTGCAGGAACTCGGTATTCTCAGCCATGGTTTGCACAAAGTACGTCTTCTATTTCCCTCAATTCACAACCGCCATCCCACTGGGATACCTTCCCGAGCTCATTACGATTACCGATCAGTTTTGCGTCGCCTACTATATTTACTGCTCAGTTTTCATGGTGCTGTCTGGAGAATCTATCCGATGTAAGCCCCCTTTCGCTGACCGCCGTCGTGGGTGAGTTTGAAGGTGAAGGTGAAGCACAGTTATCGTGATATTGCGTGCTTGGGCGGTCTGGGGATGCACCTATCGCGTGGCAGTGGGCTTGCTGCTGTTGTATGTACTCTATCTGGTCGTGATTGCTGGGGTTTCGAGTTACTTGTGGAAGATTGGCTACGGTACGTCGTACGAACGACAGAACCAGATCACGACGAGAGGAACTGATGGGGTTGTAGGTTCAGCGCTTCCGCCAGTGAATGGCGTTTGCTTGGCTGTGGTCCCTGGTAACACGGCTTCTTCGTTCGTGCGTGTCACCATTTCCTGACAACAACGTTTTTGTAGCATACGCTGTCAGTGACATTTCTTTGTCGTACACACATCGAGGTGTCTGACAGCGTTTTTACTCGTTCTCAGTGGTTGTTGTGGATTTTAATGTGGGTCATTTATGGAGCACAACTGTCGAATCGGTGTTGATATAGGACGTAGAATGGTGGTCGACAGCATCGTGTTAGTCGTGGTTTGCCAAGGCCTTCGCAAATCCTTTAGGGGGTTTCGAGGTGCCGCTACCTCGCAGTTAAGCCGTCTTCTCTTACGTGATGGTAAGAAGAATCGATCTGCTCTTAGTTTCGTCGGTGGACATGACACTGACTGGGTGGCTCTTTCGTTTTTTACCTCTCTCCAGCCCTCTTGTTTTACGCTGTAAGCCTCGTCAATATCAACAACGATTGAAAAACACCGATTGACCTAACGTGTGTCGTAGGCAAGCATGTTCAATAGCGTCTTTTCGACAATTTGTTGGTACGTCCCTATACTTCAACATTCGGGTCGTTTGTACATCACTCACGTACGACAGGACCGTGTTCCGTCAAGTAAGCTTTGCCCACCCGCTCACTGCGACCCGTTCCTCGTTTGATCGATAATCTATGGAAACAGGATCCAAGGGACTTTCTCCAGCTCATGTGCGTAGACCATCCCCCACCGTTCGCCATCTCTGACGGCACACATCGCGTGTCTCGTTGCAGGTTTTCGATCCCGATACTCTCCGTCGCTGGACAACGCCTGGTGCTCAACCTGCGGGGACTGCAAGCGCGACCCTGGACGTCGAGCGACGTGAGTCAGGTGGTCAATCGCCAGCTCGCAGCCATGGGCGGCGAGGCGTGTTGGCACGCCGTCGAAGGGTCGTCGGCTGAAACAGGCACAGGGACGACGTTGGAGTTGACGGAGCGGTCGACGCAGCGTGCAACATTGAATGAAGACTCGGCAGTGGAACACGAGGTGAGTGTGTGTTGTTCGCACAGGTTCATTCTGGAAAGGATGGATGAATTGGATCTGTGCTGATGCTAAATGTGGAATATTCTGTGAGACGCTGAATGCTTGACCGACAGACTTGCCGTGTGGCCTCGGTCAATCTGTATTGGTGACCTTTACCCTAGGCGTCTTGGGGACAGATCTGGGAAGATCATGTTTCCTCGACGTCCGACTTGCCTGAGCGGGCGATCAAGTGAAGAATGCGAATCGATATGGAATTAGTGTCCCATCTGATGCCAGACATTCAAGGCCCACGATGGCACGGTCTATTCCAACTCTACCTCGATAGCAAAAGCTGGACACATTGTCTCCAGCTGTTCACACACGATACACACGGATACGACGAACACCTAAGTACGACGTACATACCGCGCATGTTAATATCCGACAAAGGGCTACATTGTACCTACTCTCAACAAAGTATATTACAGCTTCCGGATAAACTGAGTCTCGTGCGTGAAGGCCTGGTGGAAAGCCCGAAGAGGACGGGAATGGTATAGCAGCACTATTAAAATTAAAATTAAAAAAGTCACGTGATCATCTGATTGGAAAGCCAGCATGTAAACGAAGACCGGTCTGATCCACGAATCTGGGATTCCGGGAGGCTGGCCCGATACGAACGGATATCCGGAATCAAGTACGTAGGTGATTGGGGGCTGTGATAAAGACAAAGAGAAGTACTGCGGAGACAGCGAGGAGAGAACGTGGCAATGGGCGCGCCTCGGCCCACGGGGGGGCATCGAGGAAGCGCTGGTAGATCGGCGGGGGTGGCGGCGGTCCTAGAACTTTGATACGCATTGTTCGCAGGCTCACTGCACAACGTCACCACCCCCACAGTGCTCCTGTCTTTGCGGGCAGGAATTCAGTCCCCGAGTCTATTTATGCCGTCGGCCCGTGTTCCGCACCAGACCATCTTTGGTGAAGTATCCTGTGTTTTACGCACCTTCGTCGTGCGTCCCCTGGCACAGAAGGCGTCTGTATCAAACACCAGTTATCAATCAAAATGCAAGGAGCGTGATCGAAGGACAGGGTATAATCCTTTGTCATTGCACCAACCGAAAGCACCCAAGCGGGAGTCCCAGTAACCCAAGATGAAGGCAACCACATGCGTTGCGTGCCCCTAAACTTGAGGCCTTGGAGATTTGAAAGGCGATGATCCCTATTATGAGTGGACTTGGATTACGACTGCGCCGGGTATAACTCCGTCCCAGCCTGGGCACCCTCGAGTAGTCCGTCATCCGCGTCGTGGGGTGGGGCTCATGACGCTCCAGACCAGTACGGATTGCCAATGATTATCCATCACATGCAGTGTCGCCCAGTCGAAAGATTGAACGTTGCGTCAACGATCGGTTGGTCCGTCTTTGTTCAGGCTCGCGGACACGTGATTTGGGTATGCTGTTTGTATGGAGCATCACTAGGAACACTTCAGCTTGCGAAACATCGTACGATCGTACAATGAAAGCGCCCAAGAAGCCGGGTCCCAGCAATGTACGGCGAGGTCAACCGCGTGCGGATAGCCATTTATCCGCTCCGTCGTGTCCACCCGCGGACATGGAATATTTGAGATTGGACGATCCGGCGCATCTGTCGAGTATCCTTGCACTGAGTGTGCGTGTTGTGATCGCAGACGAGATACGATCTGTTATCCCCGGTGCTACGCCACGAGGGACGCGAGTTCTGGGCCACCAACAGGTGGGTCACTCGCAGTCGATGGGGGGGTCTTGTTAGGCTCAGATCACACTGCCCCTAACCAGAGAATGAGAACGTCGATGATGTCATCGCCAGGGGAACTGAAACGCGTAGGGAAGAGAAGTGGAGTACTACGGACGTGTTCGGAAGAACGAGCGGGAGGGATGTTGTCCATGCTTTTTGGAGGTGGACGGCGTTGACCGCTCGGCGGTCTGGATGGGGAATGGGTTTGCCGTCTGCGCCCGTGGGCACTGGTTTGATTACAGGGAGCGGGAGATGAAGACGGATCGGCGGACGCGAGCGGGAGAGTCCGTTTAAGATTGTCATGGGTGGTCGTGTGCGTCGGCCAGGAGGCGGTAGGATAAATACTGCGGTTGCAAAGATGCACACGAGCTTGACCTTGCTGAATTGGGGAGAGAGAGCTTATGCTCGATCGAAGGTTCAATGTGTTTTGTGGGTGCGAGCGGCGTGGCCCGTCGGATCTTGTCATCGTCCAGACTCGTGGAGAGGGTGCTGCGGCGTTTCAGGGGCGTCAGGGCGACTGTGATGATGGCGTCATGGGTAGGGCTGGATCGGTGGCGAAGAGCAGGGAGAGAATAGGATGACGGGATAGGATAGGTAAGGATGGGAGGAAGCCAAGAGGGCGTACGAAAGTGATCCGGGCCAAGGACGATGGTGAATCTGGCACGTTTTGATGGCGTGGGGTAGCACACGCGGTGGGAGAGATAATGGGTGTAGGAGCGTTGCAGTGGCGTTGGATGGGTTTGAATTAGATCAACGCGAACCTTTAGAGCGGGTGAGGACGGCGAACGAAAAGCAGTGCGCACACCAAGCTGTGGGAACTGCCGAATGAATGCCGAATTACCAAAAATGGAATGCGGCATGCACGCATCCACCGAGGCTGTGCCCCCAAACCGAACCCCTCGTCCTACAAGAGGGGGAGGCCTTGTCCCGTCCCATCACGCCCTCTGCGATGTCGTACTCCCCCCAGCGCGCATGGCCCCCGAGCCTGAAGCACCAGCAGTCCGCCCCCTTCCCCTCCCCCGTCTCGGCGGGCTCCTACTTCTTCCCCGGCCAGTCCCCCGCGTCACCAGCCACGGAGCCACGCCCGACCGCACCCAGCCTCTCGCTCAATCTCACTGGCCTCTCCGTCGCATCCCCACCCACCCAGTCCCCCGTCGG
>JBBPNQ010000652.1:0-13396 GCA_038090975.1 Boletellus pseudochrysenteroides
CATCCAGGTTCGCCCCTCCCCCCCTTGCGTCCCGTCGCGCGTGCTCACCCTCCCCCAGTCACGCCACCCCACTCCCGAGACGCGTCCGTTTGGTCCAGATCTGCATCCCGGCTCTCGCCCGTGTTCGACCATCACCTCCAGCAAAAGCCAATATCTCCCTGCGACGCGTCCCATGTCATCGACTGGTTCGATACCTCCCTCAAGCGGCCGGCCAGTTTCGTCGCCGAAAAGACCTGCGAGATGGTCTGCTACCTCTGGTTTTCCTCCTCTCCCCCATCCACCACCCGTTCGCGCTCCCAAATGCCCTCTCCTCCTTATTCCCCAGAAACACCACCCTCTTCTTCCCCCTTGCAGTTCAACCCCTCCCCGACATTCGTGCAGTTCATGCAAAAACTGCTTGAGACAACCCAAGTCAGCCAGTCCGTCATCGTCCTTTCCCTCCACTACATTTGGTGTCTCAAGGAGCGCAATCGTTTCACCGCCGGCCTCCCCGGAAGCGAGTTTCGCATTGCGGTGGCTGCCCTGATGATGGCAAACAAGTTTTTGGATGAGTATGTCCCCCCTCTCTCTTTTGCTCGTTCCCGCCTTCTAACTGCTTCTCAGTAATACGTACACCAACAAGACTTGGTCCGAGGTGTCCGGAATCAACTTGAGCGAGATCAACCGGATGGAGAGAGAGTTCCTCGTGGGCGTCGACTTTTTCCTTTACGTATCGGGTAAAAAGTACGAGTCCTGGCTCAACTTGCTCAAGGGTCTCGTCTTGGCAAAGGAATCCGAGAGTCAGAAATGGCGCAAATCGCGTACACGCTATCGAAACGGTCACCGCTTACATCCCGCTACTTCAACCCCTGCCATGCGCTCCTCCCGGTCGAGGTGTCACTCGTCGACGTATCGAGCCCGGTCTACCTCGCCCCTACAGTACATCCGTCCTCCTTTTTCGGCGAATGTGACGCTCCGCCCGCAGCTCCATGTCAATCCACCACCTTCCCCTTCCCCCAACCCCGGCTCAAAGCGTTCAGCTGCAGACGCGTTTTCACCAACGTCAACATCCTTCAATGAGTTGCCGCCCTTGAAACGACCCACTGGAATGACCCTGCACATTCCAAAAAATGGCTTTTCAACTGGTCCCAGCTCTACCTCTCCGCTCGAACCCTTGCAATCCTTTGCCAAGATGTCTCTTTCGACTTCGTCTTCATCTCCACACAATTCCCGCACTGCTTCGTCCATCCAGCCGCTCCCTGCCATGCACGAGAATCGACCTCAGACGTTGGTTGCTGCGTATCGCGCCGACCGACCCGTAAATGTGCCACAGGTACGTTGCCTTTCCATCTCTGTCTTTAAATTCTCACCCCGTTTTCTCAGAATCTGTACTACTATTCTTTGGCCGGGTCGTCCATCGATACAGAGGCGGAGCACGAACGGGTGCAGAGAAAGGCTCGTCTGCGGCGTTTCCAGCCACCTCCCCTGGCAACTTCGTATCCACCGCCTCCGTCGTATATGCCCATCGACATCCAGTCGGCTTCTGTGAGCCCCCACGAAAGACACTTGAATGTCCGACAGGCACCGTTGCCGCACATCACCGATGCAATCTGGTCGCGAAAACTCCCTAATGTGCCCCCTTACATCTCCCCGGCAGATAGTTCCTTGCAGCTCCCGCCTTTGAGGGAAAACGTGGTCCCCTCTGCCCCGTTTGCCAACGCCGGTCCGCCGGGCGTGCACTTTTACGCCTCGTCAAGCCAACGGGGATCACCCATGTATCCTTATAATTGGTCTTATGGCAGATAGTTTTGATCCTATCTTCGCTTTAATGCAGATTACTGTTGCATTAACATTTCGATGCCCTCTTTCCTATCTAATCCTTCACTGCATTCGCCGCTACGAACATTCGATTCAACCTAGCATAGATTCATTCACCTGCATTGTACCCATTCTGTTGCATTGTTCACACGCATTTCATCCCGATGATGATACATTACGCTATTTCTTAACTACTGTATAAAAGTTGCCAGGGCCTGTGATCTTGACGGACGGCTTTTGTGTGACCGAAAGGAGACTAATTTGGTTCTGAAAATATGTACTCGATACTGCATGGGCGCGATGCCTGTTTTGAGACATCATTCTGGGCCTGACATGGACATCGCAAGCTCCTCCCGCTTGGATATGAGCGCACATCCGCGGCAGGTCTGCCTCAAATCCGACGTAACCCGATGCAGATGCAGGTGGCGGTAAAAACGTCTGGGTCCCTTGCTCATTTGCGACGGTGTTGGACCCCCGTTGGACTCGCAATTGCCGCGCGTCATCAATCGGACGATGAGTCGAGTGCACAGGATGCATGGGGACACATCGGGAACCTCGAGCCCGGCTCAGCCAGCGCCGTTTATTGTTGGGCACTCCTATGTGCTGCTGCGGGATCTTTCATCCACAGCACGCCCATCGATCTATCACGGCTAACTCGGTTGCTTCCTGACCCTGCCATTTATCACGGGCCAGCACAACCGATCTGGAAGGTCAGGGTGACATACACAAAGCACCAGTTCACTTCATATTTTCGGCAACGGACAGTTTCATGTGCTCGACCATGATGGCCCCACCGACCGAGTCGGGAGTACTAGACAGCTTGCGGTCTGTGCAGCTCGCCGAGTACCTGAGCAAGTGACAACCCCACCGATCACTTCAGTTGTCCATTGTTTCCCTCCTCGCCGGGCAACGCGGAGTGCACAGCGGAATTTGTTCGGGAGATGTTGGACGCCTCAAACGCTTGCGTAAAGAAATATCCGGATAGTAATCCCGTAACTGGAGCACGGACAAGGTTTCACAACACAAGGACTCAGACGATCCGAACAGTCGCCACTCACGGAGGCCGCAAAAGATCGCTTTATTTCTGTTGAAACCCATCAGCTTCGAACCCACCAATGCTGGCGGGTGCAACCTCTCAGCAGTCATCAAACATGAGTCAGAGATCATAATTTTACCTCCTGTTAGTCCCGATGTCAGCCCAGCGAATACGCCATCCCTGCGAGCTTCCTGTGGAGGGGGCTGATGAGCGGGCAATCGAATGGAGTTCTGATGCTGACCCTGATGGCAAGTCTACGGAGATCTCCTGCTCTTGTTGAGGACGCTTGCTCCGACATGCCGTCCCTTCTTCAGGCTGATGAGGTGGAGGTAGAACAACAATGAATTATTTATTTATTTATATTATGCCAAGTTACGGCCAAGTTAGGTTTGCCCGCACTTTCATCCACCAATTCGGTAGTCCCGTAAGGAATCAACATGTCTCCGGGCACAAAGCCACGGCACGGCCCAAATTTGCAAACTGTGTACGACCAGATTCAAGGCAAGTTTCTCCTTACAGACCCGTTCCACGCGCGCGTGCACATTTCGGTCGACACTCCCTAGATTTGCTCATCAAGATCAAACCCAAGCTCAACGACATCCAGTCCGACGAGGATGCACGTGTGCTCAAGGACCTCCATCAAATTACATCGCTTGCCCAGTCTTTTTCTGACCAGCGGCTCAGGTCGAGCAAAAACAGCCATCTTGCCGATGCACTTGATCAGGAAGGTCTGTGCCGGTGGCTACATTGCATCCATGAACAACGTTGTTCTCAATTTGTCAAAGGTGTAAACCTTTGGAATGCCTCCGGCTTATTTCGTCAAGGTCCCGATGGCGACTGTCCCCCCATTGTTGCGGCATGTAGGGAAATTGGCATTATGTGAGGCGGTATGCTGTCTAACCCTGCTGGCACCAGTGCGCCTTGCAGGTTTCCGATTGATGGAGGCTGGGCTGGAAGCGAAACCTGCCATCGAAGGTTCGTTCCTACGCTCGTAAAGTTTGTCTTCCTCTTCACTCCCCCGATTGCAGCGTTGTTGCATGTGCTTCAGATAGCTTGCAAGACAGGTATATCGCTGTCAGGTACGTCATAGGCAGTAGGGTGGCGGCCAATGACCGTACCGCGGACATAGAGCTCGGAAATAACGAGTCGGCCGCTTGCGTTCTTACCAGCGCAGCCAAGGTTACTATTTCTTTCTCCGCGTTCACGTCAGCTCACACCAGTTCGCTCAGTATGAAGAAGCGCTGAGAAACATCGACGACCCGGAGGGCCATTATTTGCACGCCAAGGCACGCGTTGCCGTTGTCTATTTCTCCAGCAGAATGGAAGCCGTGAGGCTGTTGGAATCCTTGGATATGGAACACTGATATTTATAGTAATTCTGGTTGGACATGCACACAGGCCTGGAGGGAAAACAATGAAGGGCTTGCGACGTTCATGGCGGACAAGATCACCGGTTCGAGTCCCCAGCGTGACCAAACCTGTAAGGGTGACGTGACTCATCGTTTTGCGCACAGAAAACGATAGACAATTGGCATTGCTCTCCATCCGTGACGTAAGCGTACGATATTTTCCTTAGCATTGCTCACATGACAACGTTACCCCCAGCGGGAAGTGCTGGTGGCTAAGCTGCTTGATATCGGTAAATCGATATTGCGCGCCTGTGCGCAGAGCGGGAAACCACTTGCGGAAGGAAATAGAGCACACGATGCTCTGCGGTGGCTGAAAAAAGCATTCAAAATAATTGAACCGTTGGATTTTTTGGCCACTCCCGAACTATTGGAGCTCAAGGTCCGTCTCCCGACACGCATCGATTAAGGATTGTTCGATACTGAAGCATATTTGCCCAGCGATCCGTTCTCAGGAGCTTGGGTAAGAAGTGGATATCACTGAATGTGGAAATCAATCATAACTTAATTACCTTACGGGTATCTCCCTAGCTCGTGGATACTTCCTGGCGTCATCACAAGACCCGGAGAACCTGGTGCGAGCGGAGGCTGCGCTAGAAGAAGTTATTGCGACCATGGACACTTCTGTAGAACCCGTAAGGGATCAATTTCCTGCAACACCCTTATCCGTGATTCCCACACGTTATCCCTTAGGCAAGTTCCGAGCAACAGCAACTCCGCTGGATGAAGTTGGCTGTGGTGAAGCGGCGAAAAGCTGGGGATGCCGTGGTTCTTCGCAGTGAGCCAATCTTCCCCGTTATACACTACCCTCCTTCGCTGATGTGTGTATTGCAAAAATGAATCGTGTGCATCGTAGCTCTCGAAGCAATAATTGACAACATGACCTTTTCTGAGAAAGACCTTACTGAGTTAGCTTTGCTGCAAATGTGTCTTATCTCTTTTACTGAAATAGCTCTGAAAGCATGCTGCAAGAACTACGAACCCTTTCTCATCATCAGTATGACATGTTCCAGCCGCGTCATTTGACTTATCTGTCTTCATCTTATCCCACAGCAATCTAGTAACTGCCGCAACGAGGACTAGTCTACGCAGAGCGATGGCTTGTTCTGCAAGTATTCCTTCCATCGAGAAGCTTCTCGTTTTTCTGCTGTTTCAGTGTTCGAAAGGTGACGATCACATGAAAGCAGTGAAAGATCTAGAAGATTCGTTCCAAGGCAACTATTTTTCCTCATCATTCCGAGAGAAAACAGATTTAGTGATCAGAGATCCGGCCTCGCTTCTCTACTTTAGAAATCTGTGCGTCAGAAATCGAGCTCTCTAAGCCTGGCGCGAGCGTGTGTCTCACTGTAGGTTCATCCCGACATCCGCTTGTCCATGCCGTAGTTCAAGGTTTCCTTTTCAGCTTATATGGCAATATGGCGACCGTCATTACCATGCGTCACGCTGGGCAGAAGCAGCTGATTGGTTCATGTGTGGGACTCACACCCTCTTTTCTAGCATGGGTGCCTCCTCACGTTCCAAATGCTTCCGGAAAGCTGCGATGTGTCAACTTCAACAAAAGGAGTATGCGCGAGCGATGGCCACGATCAGGCGTTGTCCCCAAAATGGCGCGCCCACCCTTTATGTGGCGTTTTTGATTGCGGTCCGTCAAGGTTTGTGTGCCGCTTTCTTGACGTATGGCGTGTTGGTTGTTGACGGGCCACCCAGGTCTTGAAGACGATGGTAACCTTGTCCTTGGCCCTTGTTGCGTGCTGTGACTCACACGTACTGATGACGGTCAGCAACTAGAGCCGTCAAAGAAATGGTCGCGGCTCCCGATTTTGATCGTCGAATGCTCCTTCTGGCCTGTAGACTTTCGCACGACTCTGACATGAAAGGCCTCCTACTGTCTGTGCTTATATGTCTCTTGGACACGCTAAATTTCCGCGAGAACGTGGATACCGTGACAGAGTCCATGACGCTTATCAGGTGCATTATCAGGCTAACCCTCAAACTCCTCGGAGAGCCTGGCGCAAACGTGTAAGCTGACAGGCTTTTCTTGTTATCTTGGGCGCTCATCCCGGCAGACGATCCCTTGTGAGAACTTTACTCGATTACTTCAAACATGGTTCGTGAGCACGCTGCACAACCCTCCTTAATGTGACAAGTCATCTCAGCCAAATCACTTCTTGAGTCTGTGACTCACGAAAATGCGACGCTGGTAATCCGGGACATTTCATGGCTTTGGCGTACGGCATACAATTCCGCCATCGAGGGTTGCTCCAGCTGGGAGAACCAAGGAGAGCAAGTGTCTGAAGCATTTGACGCCGCAAGGGAGGTTGGTGTTCTCCATAGGTGGCCGTCAATGTATCCTCAGTCCACTGTAAACAGCTTCTCGAGCTGCACATCTCCAAAACCCTCATGGAAGTAGAACCCAGCACCTATGTGTATATAGCGAACGCATCTTTTGCTGCGACCTCGGGCCGAGGTATAGTACCCCCTTTTAGTGTCATTTCTTTTCGTTCAAATCAGACATCAAGTGATTCTAGCCCGTGAACATATGTCACAAGACAATGTTGCGATCGTAAGTTTTTCGGTATATTTATCCCCCGTGGGTTGACTTCTCTGTAGGGCAAAGCCGTGGAAGCGCTCTTAACGGACATCAAGAACTGCAGAGCTCGAGTCTCCGATGTGCTCCCAAAGGTACCTGCTGACAGTCAACCACAGATTTACTCCTTTTTGCATGTGTTACGTGTTTTTGCGGTTGAGACTGCTTCGCGACTTGAAGATTGGGAATATGTTTTGGCTACGATCAAAGTGGGTCGTATTACCGCAGAGACCGGGATGGAGTCTTACTCTCAAGACCAGGAGGCGACGCGCACGGATGACCAAGCCCTCATCACGTTTGAAGCCTTTTGCGATATATTGGTCAGCTCTCTGGCAACCAGCCGACTTCTTAAATTGATATCTATGCACAGTGGGAAAACAAGGCCTGCCCAGTTAACGGCACGGATAGTTCACTGATCCCGGATGTTCTCGTACGCGCTGACAGTTCACCCCCTTTAGTGTTATACGAAGCTCTTGAGGTGTGCACTGTGCTTAATCTCACGACCAGTAAAGCTTAGTCTTTCTTAGGGCATACTTCACGCGTGCCTAACGAATAGCCACTTATCCCTGGAAAAGTTTTCACGGTGGCTGCGATCAATATGCACCATCCTACTGTCGCAAGGCACTGTGGCTGACCGATCAAAGGCGATTCAATACATGGAACAGGCTAGTGCGGTCTTGGAAGAGCACGGGAATCTGGTGGAAAACGGCAACCCCGTTAGTGTTTCATTCTAATAGGGTCTTTTGCGCTGACGGTCTCCTGAACTGCACGAAGCTTTTCCCGGTGGACGAACGTCTTTGGCTCCTTAGCACAGCCTACAATACGGGCGTAGAATGCTTGCAGTTTGTAATCTCCTCGTTTCGGGTTCGGCTGACGTGAGCCAGATCCGTGTTAGCGCCTCCTTGACGGACGAAGCAAAGCGGTGGTTCGAGTGCTCTACCGTCCTGTGTCGGTTCGTTCCAGACGGCAGACTACGGGCTGAAAAGGTATGTCCGATGACGACGATGAAACACGCTCATCTTGCGGCGCCGCCTCGGTCATCTTTTTAGATATCCAAAGCTTACACCGAGTTACTGACGCGCTATGCCGGTCGACGCACCCATTCACCCACTTGATGACCGTCATGTCTCCGTTGTGGTCGCTTTTTTCATGTATCACTCAGCGCATGTCGCTCATGGCGGTTGTAACTTTTTTTTTAAGGCCACAGCAATGCAATCCATGTTGGCATCATTGCTCCCCATAATCTCTGAGTTGGTACAGCAACACACGTCCACGATTGTTTCCGATGACGAGGTATTCGCTCCCGGTAGAAAAATCCATCGCGGTGACATGACCCAGAGGAGTACTCGTCGTCGGCCAATTTCCAAAGGCAGTGAGAGACGGAAGGTGGATCTATCCGTGTCCGACGTCGGTCTCTGACAAAGCGGCGACTGGGGGCAAGGCCACGCACCAAACGCATTTGATCCTTTTTGACATTGCTTGCCATGGCAAGCAACTGCGCGTCGTGGTTGTACCGCAAACACGAAATGTTGGTTGTCAGATTGCCCAGCGTTTTCAGCGGCTTCGGTTTGGAGGCGCCGAGGGATACAGTGCTGTCTGCGCTGTACACGTTGACGAGGCCGGTGTTGGAACTGGAAAAGCCATGCCCGTCGGTCTCACCAAAGAAAATAAAACGGTGAACCTACCCAATGGCGAGATACCCGCCTCGCTGATCGCCACCGATGATGCGGCTGCCAAAACCGCCCTCGTCCTGCCACCGTTTGACACACCGCCGCTGACCGACGTCCCAGACGTACACCTGGGAGTCGTCCGTGAGGCTGAGCAGCGCGCTCGGGCCCTGTCCGGAGCGGGACCACCACAGGGAGCGGATGCCTGCGTTGGCCTTGAGTCCGGCGACAACCTGGGCTGCGCCGGACCGCCAGTCGACGAGGTGGATGTGTCCGCGGCGGCCCGCGATGGCGAGGACGTCTCCGGTGGGGTTGAAGGCGCAGACGTCCATGCTCCCCTGTTGGTCGGCGCTGGAGGAGGTGCCCCACAGGCCGCGCGGTGAACGGTGGGAGGAGCCGGACTGGAGGTCATAGGTGTAGTAAAACGGGCGGGGGCCGGTGAGCAGGATGGAGGAGCCGGTGGGATGGAACGTGGCGTTCGTCACGGGGAGGGATGGGATGTGGAGCGTTTGTGCGTGCGGGTTGGTCTCGCCATCGACCTAGCGCCGGACGGGGGGCATAAACGCTCTGGTTCCGGGGTAAAGGGGGACGGGGAAAATCACGTACGTGAAAGAGGCGTAGACGTCTATCGGTGCTTGCGGTGAGCAGAACAGGGGTTTGGGGGGAGGGGTGGAACTGGACAGATTTTATTTCCCCCTCGGCGGGTGCAGCTTGGTTGGCGTCGCGCAGACGGTCGACGGAGATGACGCCCTGCGTCAACACTTTTGGTTTCTTCCCGCCCGATATTCCTCCAGTCGCAGCGAGAAGATCTGGGGTGATATCGTCGTCGTCGTCGTCTAGCTCAGACCCGGATGCGGATCGCCGACGCTTGGGGTGCAATTTTTTGCGCGCTTTGGATGCCCACTGTGGGGTGGGGTTGATTTGTTCGTATTGTCTCCGTAGTCTGCGTTCGTATTCCCGTCCGCCGACGGTGTCTTCAGCAGGTGCATCGCGAAGTTTCCGCAAGCGTGTGTGTGAAGCGAGGGATACCTGGATATTGGCGTCGTCCGGATCTACCCAAGCGGGTGGCTTGCGGGTATGCCCAAACGTTTCCTGGCCATGCGCGGTTGTGGCAGCATCATCTGGTGCCTGTTGTTGGCGAGGAAGAGGGCCATCTTCCACTATCATACCGGCATCAGAATCATGTTCGTTGAACGCACTGGATACCTCGTCGAAGGCGGGTGCCTTGATCGATGCCGATCCAGCATTGCCATCAATGAAAAACAGCTTGAGACCACGCACGTCTGAGCAGGTATTCGCTCAGGTGATCGAGGGAGGGGAACACACATCTGAATCAAGCATGCTTTCCAACTCTTTCAAATCCTGTCCGTCTTCGACGTCGGAAATGACGGCCAACGGGTTCGTGTCGTCGCCCCGTGGTTTCGCGTAGGGCACGCCGAAGAGCATGCTTTCCAGACGACGTTCCTCGTCGTCCTTGTCCGTGACATCGACGCGGGTGCGGCTGCCGAGTGGCTGGATGTTGGACCTTTGTCGTTTGCGCGACTGCTTGCCCATAGTACGTCGTTGGTGGCTATGCAACAAGTCGAGAGTGTCTTGATGCAGTTAGGCTTGTGCGTCGTGTTTCACTGGATTATGCAACGGCTCGGCTAGGGACTTGAGTCCTGACCAGCGTCAGCAGCGTCCTTTTAGACACGCATTCTCAGCCAGCGTGGGTAGTTGTCGGGCCGTCCTTGCTCGCCCGCCACGATCCCGTCGCTGTTGACCGCTGTTTGCCCACCTCCCCTCTGTCTCCACCTTCTTGATCTTCCTCTCGGCCTGTTCTGTGTGCAGCCCCGTGTAGACTATCGACCCTCTTCGTTCGCTCCCCCTGTTTATCCCACCCCCACCGCGCTCGATCGCCTTACTCTCTGGGGCCCAGTGCTCCACCCTTGAATCCGTTTTGTAAAAATTGCTATATATTTCTGTTCCATCATGGGTATATGTTTCTCTTCGAGCGGTATGGCAGACATGTCCGAGGACGATAGGCGCAAGCATCGCGAGGCAGAAAAGTTGATGAAAGAGGTCTGTCCCTCGCTTATTCGTTTCCCATCCTCGTCATGATCTCGTTCCCCCCAGGCAAAGGCCAAGATGGCCAGTCAGGTCAAGGTTCGTCGTTCAAGACCCTGTCAAATCGCTCTCCTGCACCTCTCTCGTTCAGGTTCTTCTCCTTGGCTCCGGCGACTCGGGAAAGTCCACTATTCTCAAGGTCGGTCCCCTCCATTGTCCCCTTTCCGCGATGTCATCCTGCTCTCTCCCAGCAAATGCGATTCATCCATCGTGTCACATTCTCTTCAGAAGAAATCGAGAACTATCGGCAGCTCGTGTTCAACAACTTGACAACAGGCATGGTTTATGTGTTGGAGGCCACCGAAGACATGGGTCTTGAAGTCGCAGAGTCAAACCTCCCATATATCGACATCATCAAGAATGCCCGCGACACGCAGCCCTATCAACCGTTTCCAAGAATGTACTATGAGCCTTTAAAGTCGCTTTGGCAAGACAAGGCCATTCAGAGAACCTACGAGCGAGGGAACGAAGCTGCGTTGCCAGAAAAGTATGCCCTCCACCGCCCTATCGTATCCCATGTGTTTACCGCCATCCACAGTCTGGCCTACTTCTTCCCAGATCTGGATCGCCTATTTCATGATACCTACTTACCAACAGAACAGGACATCGTCCAATGCCGGGCGCGCACAATCGGTATCACCGAGACGACGTTTCAGCTCAAGGACCACGAAATGCTCATGGTCGACGTGGGTGGTCAGAAGAGTGAACGAAGAAAGTGGATACATTGTTTCCAAGACGTCACGAGTATATTATTTTTGGTTAGTCTCAGTGGCTACGACCAATGTCTTGTGGAGGATCGGGATGCTGTAGGCGCTTCGTTTGTCGTCTCTTTCCATGCTCACCTCCCCCCAAAGAACCAGATGCAAGATGCAATGACCATTTGGGATTCGATATGTCACTCCCAGTGGTTCAAGCAGACATCAATAGTCGGTGTCCTATTCACGTGCACTTGCAGGGTCGTCCTCACCAGCCGATGACAGATCTTATTCCTGAACAAGGATGATTTATTCCGAAAGAAGATTGTTCATTCTGATATTAAAAACTTTTTCCCGGTATGATTTCATCGCGTGGCGACCCGCGTGACGTTGACCCGTGTCATTCTCAGGACTTTGAAGGCGAGCCAGGCGACGCAAAAGCCGGCCGTGATTACTTTAGGAAACGGTTCTCGCGACTCGCACAAAAGGCAGGTCGCTCTAAAGAGCGGGAGATATACGTACAGTACGTAGAAATGCGTGTTCACTCGCTGGTTTTGAGTCATTGCTTGGTCAGTGTAACGACCGCAACGGATACGGCGATGCTGAGGGTGGTCATGGCCGCTGTCGAAGGTACGCACTTTGTCGAGTCGGCTTGAGATCAGCTGGCTGATTCGCTCGACAGAGTGAGTCCTGTTCTTACCTTGCCTCACCTCCCTCCCTTGGTTTTTCCGCTCATCTCTTCGTCCTTTCGCCGCCGATTTCCCGTTTGGTAGCATCGTTCTCCGATCCAATCTTGAAGTTGCGGCACTGATCTAATTTGTTTTATTTCTCCACATTGCACTACTATATCCAAAACGTCACCTGCATGCCCTTCTCTCTCGAACACCGTATTGTTGTTGCCACAAACTTGTCCTTGCCGTTCCTTGCTCGATCTCGATGGATAATAACACCGCCGCACCCGCCGAATCTGTGTTTTTTTTCGCGTCTTCTCACTGTGCGGTTTGCCTCTTACTGATCGTGTTTCTATGGTACTGTTCATTCTTGCTACAATATTCCCGACGTTATTGCACCTTCGTGGCAACCTCGCTTCGCAACTTTTGGAAATTGCAACGTCGCCACTGTGTCGGGCTGGTTCCACAGTGCTATCGTCAGCAAGAACGTGAGTGATTCTCATCAGGGGCAGGGCTTGCGTCCCTTGCGTTGCGCGTCCTTGTAATCCATTTATTTACAGATTCGCCAAGTCATGCTCTGAAGCGACGGCTGGTTTTACCTTTTCTGCGGCGCCCGATTCGGCTTTATTCCCGCCGCACCCATTCATTTGTTGACGCCTTTCATGAACTCTGCTCGGGGTTGGAAACACCGGCTGAAGGGATTTGCCACGCCCTGATCTGTACTGTTTTGGGGGGTTGGTTTGTACAGACGCGTTTGTGTTCACCTGCGTTGCTGCATGTGTATTACTTCTTGAATAGCTCTGCAATCTGGACTTGCTCAGGGTAAACTGAATTGAATGCGGGTCGCGTGTTTCGGGTTCAAACTCCGCACATTACCAATCTAATCAATCCACTCGTCCCCTCCATGGCAGACTTGCTCTCACTCTTGTCGCTGCCAGTCACATCAAACGCCTTCACCGCCCACCGCTCGAGCGTCGTCGAGCACGCATCCGACAACCGTGCGCGGCTGCCATCCCACCCACACAAGACCCCACGCTTGGATCATGACTCTGACTCTGGCTCTGCATACAGGTCGCGAGATCTCAAGGGCAAAGCCGTAGAGAGGAATGGCCCAATCAGAATACAGGTCCAGGTCCTCAACCGTGAGTTTGTCGTCGAGCATGCCCCTGGCGCTCATCCACATCATCCCGGCAGCAAAGGCCCCAAGCAAAGCGCCTGCCAGCCACTTCACGCTTCTCAGATGCTGCACGCGGTTTCTGCTCACCAGGGGTTCGCAACCCGAACTGCTGCCAGCGACGTTCGAGTCTGTCTACGTCGCCTGTTGCTTACAGGTCCGGGTCCCAGGTCACGGAGAGAAGCTCTACGAGATGCTCGTCATGGAGATCGATCAATGCAACGTTCGCTTACTCCGCGAACTCGAGGCTTCCAGGG
>JBBPNQ010000653.1:0-13394 GCA_038090975.1 Boletellus pseudochrysenteroides
GTGGCTTGGTGAGTATGTGCCGTCTAGTGACATGAAGAATGCCAACCCGACAAACTGCATACTCGTGCGCAATTGCTTGAGATCTCTTTGTTGGTCACATTGGGGTTCTATACTCACACAGATGAATCAAGTGGGCACTGAATTGCGTATCAGCCCAATATATTGATTGCAGGAGGGCACAATGACTGATGGCTGTCCTCGGATAGATACACCACCGGTGCGCCAGGCCCTACTATTCGGTCGCAGGCCAGCATCTAATTGTCACTGATCATAACGTGTTAAATCCGCCCCATTTCGATCATCTGCTTCCTTTTCCCTTTCCCTACCAAGCCTCCCTTTCCCTCTTGCCCTATCCACACACTCCCAACCTTTCTTTGCAGCAACGAACAACTCCCCACTTTCAACGTAAGCACTGCCGAATCGCTCCACCTCGAGCGCAAACCGTTCGCTCCCGCCCTCCACCCATACGCATCTGACATCCGCCAAAAACGCGGAAACGACCGCGAGGTTATGTGCCATGAGGAACGTGTGTGCAGACATTTCGTGCGTATGAAGGAGGTGATGGATATACGCCCGACTATACGGTTTCTGATACCACCCCTCAGTCGTCGCGTACGACTGCCGATCGATGGCGCTATGCAGAATGTGCGAGGACGGCGCGCGTGGCGAGCACGCGATGCACGGGCAGACGTGTCGCTGCACCGTGATGTCGTCTGCACGTTCGCCAGCACCTAGGAGCGTATCCGCGAGACGCCCAAACTGGTATGTGTACGCGGGATCGTATAGATTGTGCCCCAAATGCTGCTGCCGCACATCCACCCCTTCACGTGCAGGTACCGGAAAGACAAAATTGAGCGCGACGCCAATGTTGGCAGCGTTCATTGCCCACCCGACGTCAAACAGATCGACGCCCACGTCCCGGATGAGGCGGAGCATCTCGTGGGGCGACCGTATGCCCGTCACGAGGCGCGGTTTCTGCTCAGAGAGTTTGCCGAGGGACGTCTTGAGCAACGACACGATATTCGGTGGCACGTGCGACTCGGGTATGGATAGAACATTCGGCGCTGTCAGGCTGGCTTCTCCCGTCGTACTCGGGGTCGGTACCTCTACAGTAGACTCGGGATGTTGCAACAATATGTCTGGACTCTCCGACTGGAGAAAGTCATCGGGTAAACTCTGGTGCTGCGACGTATTCGGACAAGGCCGGATGCCGCGCAAGACGGCGAGATCGAACACGTAGCCAGAGATGCCCTCGTCGAGACAGCGGAGTGGCTTGACAGCCTCTGCCTCGGGACCATAGAGCGTTTCCAAGAGTGCATAGGCGAACGCCTCACGTGCAGGCAACGACGTCCCACCCGCCATGTGAACAAACACGTTGAGTGGATGTCGTGATAGCTGCGGCGTGGGCACGTGCGGTTCATCTCCGCCTGCCTCGTCGCCAGAGAGCGGCCGGAGGATGTCCGCGACCCACGATGCGCTCCGCTCGATGCTCTTCGTGATGCGTTTTTGAGAAAACGGAGGAAGCGTGAACGGCGTGTCGGTGAGCGCAAAGACAACATCGGGTCGCGTCTTGTACACGTACTGTCGCCAGTCGGATAGAGTTACCTAGTACACCCCGATATAAACAAAAAAAAACGACAGTCGATCGTCAACATGGACATCAGACACGGGTGTCCGTGCTATCACCAAGAATGGAAGCCAGACCTTCTTCACGCCCCGGACGCAGTTTGCGGAGACGTACGTGTTCCCGTTGGGCGGCATCTCCCGCATGTCGAGTGGATCGCGAAGACAGAGGGACGCGATGTGCCGGTCCTTGTCGAATCCCAAGAACCGATGCAGCGGATGCGGCCCGTCCTGCAATGTCGGAATCGGGGGAACCTGCTCCAAACTAATAGTCATAGCCATGGTACCCAACCACACACAAGCACACACGCATCGGCACAACCCCCGATCATGATGCACGACGTATTGATGCGCCACGTCACGTCAGCTTCCTTGGGTGGTGCGGCGCAACACGGTCGACACTCACAATGACTCGAACGGGACGTTTATCCACCGGATCGCATCCGCCCCGTGCGTGTGGTCGCGCGAAAGATGGGGGACGACGCCACGCGTGGTGCCAACGAGGATGTTGGGCGTGTCGATTGTGATGCGCACCGGCACCCGGGCCGTGGCATCGCGCGTGTCCGGCTGGTCGTCCGCGCCCGTAACGCCAGCGCCGTCGCTGCCATCGCGGGTCAGCGTGACTTGACCGACCCTAGGGCCGAATCGCGGGGTCGAGGGCGGGAGGGCGAACGTGAGTGATGGGTATCGCATCGTTACTGCGAGGCCATCGTTAGCTCATTCTGCACAAAGGGGGAAAAAGCAAACATCACAAGGGGGCTTCAATGGCACCACGATCTCGATTCAAAGTACCACAGCGCGGTCACGTTGCAGGCTGGTCGATCTAGGAAAGATTAAGTTAGGCTGGTCCACGAAGTCACACGCGGCGCAGCTGCTCCAGTGTCGATCTCAAATCCCTGAAATGCAGCGAGGCGGTTTCAACTCCGCGACTCGGAGCGCGGCTTCCAGTCGTTGTACGAGTACTCCGTTCGTTCCCCATATAGTCCTGTATGTACCATTCAGTACGACCCCAAAGCTTCATGTACAAGTAAAAACTACTCCCAGAACGGACAATGAAAATAAAATGGTGGTATGTAGAAGAGTGAACAAAAAGATACTCGTGCTACACTGATCTAAACTTGACCGATGCCCATGCCATGCAATGCTGTGAAATTTCTAACGAGTATGTGATGCGAAATAATGGATTGAACGTAGCCACTGAAACGTCGAGTGCAACAGTCGGATGAGTTTCGGCACGGGAAGACAACGACCGGAGGATGCATACCTTGACGTCCAAAAAAATTTACCAGTGACTCCGAGAAAGATGTGGTAATAAGAGGCCTGCCAATGTAAACAAAGAAGTAAAAAGAAGGAATACAAGGGGAATCCGTAGTTAAATAGATAGGGATATATCCTGTAGAAAGGAGGGGGGGGTCGGGCCGGACGGATCAACGTTGGCGAGGCTGAAGCAAACAAAGCTGAGGTTGCCAACTGCCCTTCGACACGTGGTACAGCGCAACGAGACAGAGCTGGTCGAGCTGAATGCCGTTTGGTCCGACATTCCACTCCACATAATCCGGGTCGCAACGCTCATCACGGTTTTTCTAGCGGGTGGGTATCAGCACGCCTACAAATACTGGAACGGGACTAATAATTCCAACCTGGAGCATATCCCGGATGGCTGTTGCAACAGCTTCTGCGAGTTTCACACGAGTAATAGGGGCGCGCAATTTCTTCCAGTCCAAAGCAGCAATTGTCTTGGACCAAGGTTTGTACCCGGGCCACTGGAACCACGGCGGTTGAACATTTAGCAACACGTAAACCACTCGTATCCGACGAACGTACCTGCACGCGCAGGGTGAATGTCTTCTTCCCCATATGGTTAAAAGCCTGTGTGCGATCCCGCATACGATCAAAGCTGCCCGTCCTATTCAGGATGTCGGTGATTGGGATCCCAATTTGACTCGGGTTCTCCAAATCGAACGTGATGTGACGATGCTGCTCAGTCGTGTTGTAGACCGGGATGCTGCTGGTCGTGTATCGATCTTGAGGAATCAAAGGGCCCCGCCCAGAAACATCTGTACTGTGGCTACGCCTGTGCGAATCCGACGATGTAGAATGTACACTCCATGCTCTGTCGGAACGGGGAACCACCCTCCGGGCTATCTGCTTCTGAGTCAGTTGTACTGTGACATATGTATTGGCATATAGCACTAACAGAGGGCTCCTCGTCGGCGGACGACGGAAACAAGCGCTTTCTCTCGGGTGAGCTCGGAAGTAGGCGGCTTGGACCAGCGGCAGAATTCTGGTTGGAGGGAGAAGTCGCCACAGGAGATGGGTGGCTGTGCTGTGCAGCGCCCGCACTAAGCAACTCCATACTCCCTGTGTTGGCCACATCCAATGTCAAGCTCTCTAGGATGTGCCGTACAGACCTAGTGCCCGCCACATACACAGCTCCACCACGGTCCAGCGAGAGGAGCTGTGTCGATGACGAGGACGAGGGCGGACAGACCACTGGTGCTGGAGGGCCTTGAGAAGTCTGGGGGGTGCGGATGTCCTGTGCATGAATGAGAGTGTGTGTCAAGTTGTTCGTCGCGTGTGGGTCGCCCGTCGAAGGTTGTCCGGAAAATTCGTGCATTGGTTCGTAAAGGGTATAAGAATCCTGGAGCTGAGACTGCCCATAATCGAAATCGGGGTAGAATGGTAAGTTGGCGAGATGAATGTTGTCCTAAACACCCAAGGAAACCATCAGTGAGCATAACACAAAGGGGGGCATGACCGCACATTATACGTGGCGTCGGTCCAAGCACCAGGGTCTTGGAACGAGGTGCCTTGGGGAGAGTAGTTGAAATGACCGTGATCGTAGGAATAATTTATATCCTCCAAGTCAAAGAGGAGAGCGTAAATTGCGGAGTTGTCAAGGTTGTGGCATGAGCGTACCTCCGCATCATATGCATTCAATAGATTCCCGACTTGGTCCAAGGATTGATGGGGTGGAGAGTAACCGCTCTGATCACTGCTCGTGACGTTGGGTATCCAGGACGGTCCGGGGGAGTGAGACTGTCGTGCGACAGGTGAACCCGAACCGCTCTCATAGTAAAAACTCTGGTCGGGGTAATGATATGGGCTGGGAAAGGAGGTCAATGTCTTTCTACCTATTGGATGACGAGCACTTACTCTTGATGCGAAGACATGGTGGATGGGGGTGTTAGTAATGGGGAGACATGCAGTGGAATGCGTGTCGAGTGACTTTAAATAATCGGGTACCTTCCGGGGGGGACGCTTTGGCGAACGAGGAAGGAATGATGAAATCCGTAGATCAAAAGGGGACCAATTTAGTACGACGGGCTTTCCAGTGCATCACGTCACGTCGGTCGACGTGACTTCGCGCGGAGACCCATCTTCAAAGCGGCGGACCGGTACAGGGATGACGATGGCGCAGGCACTCGTGCAGAAGGCGGACCGGGGCTGTGGTTCTCCACCGCCAACGAGGGGGGATCGGTGAGCTGGTTCGGACACAGATACGATAATTTGCTCATCGGGGCATTGAGAGAAATGCTCGGCGCCGCAATGCGAGTGGAGGAGGCGCAGAATGCCGTCCGGTGGCCCACTGGCACACAGCCTCAATGGCACAGCAATCGAGGGGGACCGGGGCTAATAGGCAGGGAAGGGGCTGTCATAGGTGAAAAAACTGTCTGCATGACTCTCGAAGTATCCGTGTGCGCGCAACCCATGGTCTTCTGAACTGCGCTGAGACGGGCGATGCGGCATTATGTGGAGTGCCCGGGAGGCTGCTGTAGGAAAAACAAGGCTTACCATTTCCAGACAAGGCCCATTTTGGCTAAAATATATGGACTTCAAAATCACATTTGGATTTGTTCATATGGTCGCATAGAACTCGTTACAATGGGCAACGCGGCAGTCTTCACGTCCGTACGACGATGCGGGCCGAGGGAAACCGGTGCGGGGCAGGCGCACCATACATGACTGCAACTACGTCTGGGTGTTGTTATCTGCAAAAGCCCGGGCATATCACCACTGAAGAACAATAGCAAGTCCCGTTTCACGGTCATGGAACCGTGAGAGAAGGGCGACGGTTTGGCGCTCCATTGATCATCACACGAGTGATGCGGACAATCATCCGTCTTGTTGCTTATCTAAGTCACTTCCCTCCCCTGCGAAGTTCGAACAATGAACCTGCGGACACCCACCGCTGCTGCGAATCCTGGCCGCATCACCAACGGTCAAGCCTCGGGCTGTCCTTTACAGTTGCGGTCTTTTTCTCTCCTGAACATCATGGGCCTTGGCGATCGTGAGCTTTGGTTCCCACCACATGCCAACGGCGGTTCTCACCACACCCACTGCTGACTCGTCTCAACGCTCAAAGCACTCAGGACCATATGATTCTTCTCGGGATTCTCGGCGTCCTGTACGTCGACCTCTATGCGCCAATTTTCCAAACGCCCACTTCCGCCACTTCCGGAATGGGCCTTCTCAGACTCTTCCCAATGCAAACCCTAAACAGCACACAGCAAGCGGGCCGAAGCTCATTTTCTGGCCATAACTTGATTGCCGTGATCCCGCCCCGCTCATGTTCAGGTAATTTCTTTCGCTCTCGCTCAAATTTGTCTCAGGCTCCCCCGAGATACCTATATCCGTCCCGCGGTGAATGCCGAATGTGCCGTTGATGGATCATCAATGCGCTTGTCTGCTTATCCGCACTCTATGACCAACTCTCTTGTCCTCCGTTTAATTTAATCCTCTCCCCACTTCCATTGTCCTCCTCGTAATTTTTACATTTATTTACATATTTTTTTTTCAGTTCTTATACCGGCTGCGCCCCTCTACTGCGGAGTGCGCACTGCGGCCTGTGCCTTTTGAGCCTCACAATAAACCATACCTGTCCGACAATTGCTGTGTCTCACCCCATTTAACCCGGTCTTACCCGATGTCGGTGAGATCACCGATTACGGGAGCAGACGACAGGGGGAAGCAACGGGTCTACGCAATCGCCATGCAGGGCTGTGCGCTGCCAACTCTCACAAGTACGCCACTTGGAATGAGAGGTGTCACCACTCGGCGTTTGTCTACGATACTAATCAGGCTAATCACATGGGATAAATCCCCGTGTAGAGAAATTATGTGAACAAGAAGTGTGCAAGTCGCTACGACGACACTGGACCTCTTTCGATCGTGTTACAAGTACTAGATCAATAGACATGGGGAAATATGTTTGTCGTTCAACGACGCTGCACCCAACAACCTGACCAAAACCGGCCTTCCTACTTCCTCCTGAGTTCCCTCAGCTTGTGGAAGACGTCAACCACAGGCCTCTCCTCCCATCCTTCGTAGCATTGAATCTTGACCGCCTCCGACGATGGAGACTCCACTGGAGTGACAGAAGCCCCTTCCCTTGCCCTGACGTTGACTAGGACAAACGGCTCCGGTTTTTTGGACGTCTGCACACTGCACAGACGTTCACGCATCCCACACCTTGGATTGCTTTGGGCACGTCTTATGCTCATAAACTTAAACAAGCCAGCCGGTTTACGTCCCTTGTCCTCGTCCGCCGACCGGGCTGCAGACGGTCCCGCCCAACTGGCCGGAGGCTTCCACTTCCAGCCAGATCTGGACTCATCGGATCCCTCCGAAGAGGTCAGCGTGCTCGACCGTGTCAATGCGTGTTGCACGTCGGCGGCGAGATTGTTGCACCGCTCGCGTGAGATGTCGAGCACGGGCCCGACCGCCTCCGTCCCTTGCGGCGCCCGAAACGTCATCGATTTTGATTTAGATAACGGTCGCAAAGAAGAAGACGTGGACCTGTGCTCGGTCGTGCTCGGTCGGATTGGCACGGATGGATGCGATGGGGACCGCACGCCGACCTCGGAATGATTTCGCTGGTGTCTAGGGAGTTTGAGGGGTGGGGACGACTTGGCGCGGGAAAGAAGTGTGTCGTTGGCGCTCCACGTCTGAAGTCCGGGATAGTTACCAGCCAAGCTGGACGCCCCCTTCCGACTGATGGGCGTGTCGTCGACGGGGCTCGCTTTTGCAGCGTGGCGTTCTTCATGCGAACTCGATTTCAGCATTTTCTTTGGTGGAAGTTTCAACAACGTTCGGCGGGAGGGGTCAGGGTCAGGCGTGGTAACGGGGGGGAGTGGGTCCTCCGACGCAGGAGGTAGAGTCGCTTTGGTGGGGGATGACTGCGAGAGTAAGAAAGACGTCCAGGTGGGGGAATTGCACACGTTGTGCGATATCAAGTCTAAGACGGGCGCCTGCACCACTTCCCGGACGGTGAGTGATCGTCTTTTATCAGTGACGATTCGCACGTCCTCACCTGGTTGTGGTTCTTTTTGTGAGTCCAAAAGGACGTCACCGGATGACAGCGGAGAATCCTGGATAAATGCGCGTAGGTGGAGTAGCTTCTGCATCATTACGAGCATGGTGCACTTTTTGTTATGTCCTGCGCGACGGAGCAGTTATGAGCAAAGCCGAGTGTAGGCAGTGCAAATCAAAAATGGAACGGCAACGTACGAGGACACTGGCAAACGTCGGACCCGGATGTCTTGCACTTGTTATCGGGTAGCCTGTCAAGTACGGAAGAAGATATATGGGGGGAACGTTGGTTTGGAATGCGTGTTCTGGCGCGATTCATAGGCTCGTGATGGGCCGCAGGAGACGGCGTATTGATCAACCAGTGCGTACTTGATCAGTTCTTCCACAGCGTTGTGTTCGCACACAGGAAGCCGGTGGCTCGCCAAGAACCCATCCTTTTCCAGCTATTTAGGCGGACATGACGGTACTGAGCTGAGCCCGTGCAGCCGATCTGCCCCGATTTAGCCACTCCCTCCTCTTATTTTCCTATATCCTCAAGATCGGACCCTGGCCGACATACGTGCTACTTGGACATCGCTGTCGTGCAAATCCGCGGGTGTGCTGCGAGTCGGGTTCGCCATGCGCGTGTGTACATGTACACGCCTGGGAAAGCAACGAACCTGCGCCGACCCTGCTCGTGTTCCTAGGAGATGACGAGAACGCCGGCTGTCGTCCCGACGAGGCACACGAAATTATCTCGATGACGAGAGCTTGGAGGGTCTGTCCAATCGGGGGCCTCTAACCAAATGAAAGGAACAGGCCTGGACGCGTAGGTGATTCGGATGATCGTCCGTGAGTCCGTGACAAGTACGTAGTGGGGTTGAAACAACGAGTGTATCGCGGTCGTGACGCCGGGAAGCATATCAGGAGCAGGCACGCGTTTGAAGCCACTGGACTGGGTTACTCCGCCGTCCTCGTTTTTCGTGGGGTGACGTGAAGGTAAGAATCCGTTCCGATGGTCGTGGTGAGTACCACGTCAGTAGTGCCAATGTCTCGACTATGTCTCTCAGAGGGAGGGGGCATGGCTAGCGGTACTGGCGATGTTATTGGGAATCTGATCTATCTTGTGATGATGATCACTTGGATACGGGGTGGATTCTCACCCAAAGTACATACGGAAACCACAGTGAACAAAACACCGTCCTAGCAACCCGTGAGGTTCGGACGGTCTGAGTCTGAAATCCATCGGGGCTTGAAAAGTATAGGTATATCTGGGTTCGAAATATATCGGGGTTTGAAGCCTAAAGGATCCAGCCGCTGTGCGGAGCAGGCGGAGTGCGAAAAAGTACTACGCACCGATACTATAACGGCTGGTACCGAGGCCAAGAGGGCTTGCTCGGCGTGGTTAATTAAGTAAACTATACGATCCGACTTCACAATATTTAACCCCTTCTCGAGCGCTTTGACGTACGATTCGTACGCTCGGGTACAGACATGAAAACCTTGCCAAGCAAGGCAATTATTTATCCCCTCCCGATGTTTGCGGAGCTATAGTCGGGGGAGGAAATAGCGAATCAGAGATCCATATTCATTTGCAGGTCCAAACCGAGGATAGGCAAGGGGATGGGTATATGCGAGGCAAAGCCCCGAGGTCAAGAAACAGTAGTGGATCAAGCGTACACATCTTGGAGATGTAGTCATGATAGGTGCCCTCGGGGTCTTATCTAAAGGATGTCGTTTGGCAAACGAGCCCGAGAAACATGACAAAGAGCGGGGATATCAATCCAACAACAGCCAGATGAGAAACGTACTGCGAGATCGCACCAGGACGCTCCGTGTGAGGCCACCCTGCCATCGGTACGACATCCGCCGCGGTGTGGGCACGAGCCCGTTGCTAGGTCCCACCGGATAGGTGTTTTCGTACACAGCGGACACGGTGAGATGCGTCGGGGTGGCTATGACGTAGCTAACGTTCCACGCAATGGCGATGGTTTCGTCTTGAGCGCTCATATGAGACGACGCCAACGGCTGGGGTGGCCGAGTCACGGAGATGAGACCCCGTCCCGAGGAATAATAGGCATGGGTGTCGCGGTGAGGGACTGTGATCCCGTTTGCGAGGCCTGAAACTGGGTGAGTCGTGACTGTTTTGCGAGGTTGCGGACTATTCTGAGTCTGCGATTATGAACCGCCTTGAGACGACAGAACGCCCCGACCGTATTTTGACGCTTTTCCACCATAGTAGCCGTTTCTGCAGCCATTAAAATAATCAGACAATGGGATAAAGAGAAAGAAAGGCGGGTGTGAAGAGCAAACCGAGTCCTACACCGCTTCCTTTTTGCGGTGATTACTTAGGGTTTGTGTCGCAACGTCCACTTTGTCGGGTCTGCACACATCCCTCCGGTCGACGGTCTCCAACGAAATACTGCGCGTTTCGTGAGTACTGCATAGTGCGCTTTGAACGGCTACGCGATTGATCAGCCTGACGTGACGAGTCGCCTGCACCCGATCGGAGCGTGCGCAGCATTACAACTTCTTCGTCCCCAGTATCACCCTGTTGTACAACCGCCACGCCTGCTCCTCACCCGACCTCCCACCATGTTCGAGGAAAGCGTACCTCCCTCTCCGAACCAAGCCCTGGTGGCGCTCGCACCCCTGGACCCCGAATGGCGGCCCATCCTCCACGCCTCGAACCAAGTCGTCCTCTATAACCCGACGTCGCACGCCCTGTCAATCCACAAGTCCCCCAACGTGCACGTACCAGACCGACCGAACTCGCCTTGTCCGTTCTGTCACCGACCACTCCCACCTGGGTTTGGACACGATGCGCCGGACCAAGACGAAGAGGACATACGGCATGAAGGCGGTTCACACAGGCGGGCATCCAATTATTTCCAGTTGCTCGCGATCGCAAACGAGAGTTCGCGGCCGCCGAGTCCGCCGCCGCTGAGCAACGGCAGCGGAAGCGAGAACAGGACGTCCGCCTTTCCGCGCGAAACGATGGCCGATGGATACTTCAAGGCGTTCTTCCAGGAAGAATATCGGCTCGGGATGGGTGCCAATGGAAGTGTGTATTTGTGTCAGGTTCGTACACCGTCTGCTCGCGTCTGCGCTCGAGTGCGGCTGAATCGTGATGGTTTGTAGCATCTGTTGGACGGTAATCCGCTGGGTGTGCATTCGCGAGACTGTTGTGTCCAAATGGCTTCACCGACCCTCTCACTCATCTAGGACGCTTTGCTGTGAAGAAGATCGCCGTTGGAGAGTCGCACTCGTATCTTCTCCGTCCCTTGCGTGAGGTGCGTGTGGTTATCGTTGCCCTCGATGACTCGTGCTGAACCTCAAGTGACTTGCAGATTCGATTATTAGAAGCGCTCCGTCACAGAAACATCATTACTTATCATCACGCCTGGCTGGAAACATGCCAGTTCTCTGCGTTTGGCCCCAAAGTACCTACGCTACAGTTGAGTGGACTGCTATGGTCACCTCTAACGATTGGTCTGACGTATGTTGGCAGCGTGTTGATGCAATGGGCAGAAGGAGGGAGGTACGTTGACCTTGGAATCGGGTTCATCACCATACTTAAGAGATTGGGATGGATAGTCTTGATGACTTGATCGGTGTCCGGTTAGGGCGACCCTCTAGGCTGCCTCACATGCGGTCGACGCCGGAATCTCCCGCCGATGTCCAGTCGGCTTCAGCGCGCATCCGGGCCTTTCGTGCAATGAAGCGTGCTCCACCAGAGGAGCGCGAGCGCCTTCGTCGAGAGATGGCGGAGAGTTCGGGTAATCATGTAGCTGGGCGTCCGAGCCTGAAAGCTGTCCACCTGCTCAGTGCGGATGAAGTCAAGAGCCTGTTCTCCGATGTAGTCGAAGGTCTCTCGTTTTTGGTTCGTGCGAGTCACCCACAGCTGTATTGGGGAGATGACATGTTGTTTCATAGCATGACAGGTCGATTTTGCATCTTGACTTGAAACCTGGGAACGTGCTATTAACCTGGGACGAAGGCGAGCTGATGCAAGTATCCCAACTATTCCGCTTCTTTTTTGTGGTGACATCAACTTTTTATCTAGACCCCGTGCGATGCTGTCAGATTTTGGTACGTCTCGTGATATGATGCACTCTTCTGACTCGCGTTCTGGAAACACTGGAACGTAAGTGGATCATGTGACCCACCGTGTCCATTTATTGTTTACGTCCGCTACACTAGGCTGGAATATGCATCACCGGAATCTCTGCCGTCCCCTCAGACAGGCCTCCTTCATGAAGTTGATTCAAAGTCTGACATGTGGTCGTTGGGAATGATTCTCCATAAAATGCTCTTCTTCCGATTGCCGTATCGTTATGCCACGGAAGGGGAAGCAAGCGCGAGTGATGAAGCAGACAAAATGAACAAGCTGGAACAGGAGATTTTGGCTTATCCAGGGTAAGAGATACGGATCTTGTCGGGAGCACGATTGACGATAGTGTCAGATTTCGGACCACATCCTCACTGTGGGCAGCGTTTGAGAGCCGACATTTACCGCGTGCATTCCTCATCCTATTGGAAGGTCTGTTGAGCGTCAATCCATCGGTGCGTCCGGCAAGCGAGCGGATCGTGCATGCGATGCGAGAAGGCAGGGTGCGTGTATGAGCACTCGGACTGAATGATGCGTGACCCAAGCCCGGCCAACACTTTAGTTCAATCCTGTGACATCGGTACCCGGCAGATCGTCTGGATCGCTGATTCCAGTCAGACGGTCGACCGATGGATCTCGTCGCGAACTGAGCGTAAGTAGCCCGCGGGCACTGCCACCGGTGCCCATCCCCGAAGCAGACCAAGTGGATGAGGGTCCAAGTTCGGTGCCGTCGAGTGAGAGGGGCGAAAAGAGTGCACTTGTCCGGCTTCTTTCGCCACCGCTGCTCGAGGAGGACAATGAAGAAACCGGATTCTTTAGGGATCTCGGATATGCAGTGGGGATGCATGCGACGCAGGAGGCATTGACGAGGCTTGTGAAGGCATGCATGCTGGCAGCCAAGGTAGTGTCCCGCCGATTCTGAAACATTTCTGATGGTGTGTTCACGCAGGCGGTCTCGATTGCATTGTGTTGGGATGACGTGCGGCAGCGACCCGTTGTATTGGCGGTGCTGGGAATGGCGGCACTGGCGGACGCGCTATCGGAGCAGCTGCGGGTGTCGGTGGTGCTGGGCGTGTGTCATGTGGTGACGATGTGGGCGGTGTGCGACATTGTATTATGACCGAGTGGGAATCACATGCCTTGTGCGATATGATGCGGCGCTGGCGGACGGACCTCGCGCGATGGTCGTCTTCCCAAACGTCCTTGGGGCCGTGCACAGCGACCGTCTCAGACGACTCTTGGCCAGTCGCGCCTCTCGACAGCGCCTCCTCGTCCTCGCCGCCGCCCTCCTCGTCTTCCGCGCCGCCCTCCTTCCCCCCACCCCGGGCCCCCCCCCCCCCCCCCGCGCGGCGCCCCGCGGGGCGGCGCC
>JBBPNQ010000654.1:0-13392 GCA_038090975.1 Boletellus pseudochrysenteroides
ACACAGCCGCTCTCATTCTCTATGCCGCATGACACTAAGGCGGCACGAAGCGAGGAGGACCAATCGTTGATGGCATCCATCGCTGATGCCCTCTCCCAATCCCATCGTGGATTTTCCCTCGAGGATGCCACTTCAGTTGGGCACCACGCCCCTGACGAGCCTGTGCCAAAATACGAACCCATTGGTGGCGACTTCGGACGATCTGCGCAGAGCGAACCGCACGCACCTGTGACAAACGGACACGTGGGCTCACCTCCCTTCACTTCGGAAGGAGAGGGGCAATGGCAGCGAAGAGCGACACGACGGAGTACTTCCCCGCCGAGCCTCCCACCAGGTGCGGCACCGGCTGCAATTAGGGCTTGGGATGATAGACTGGGTCAGGGTGAGGATGGTGCTCATTCTGATCGTCCGGCATCGTCGAGCGCGCGTACGCCTTCACAGCGACTTATTTCTTCCTCGGAACCGGGTGGGGACGAAGAGGTCGGCTTAGCTTACGACCGTGAGAGCCAGCTTTTGGAAGAGGAAGAAGGGGTCTATAGGGACGGTAAGCACTATAGCGAAGACACATCGTTCTTGGAGAGTGGCAGGGAGGCAAGTGTCGATGCGATCGCGACGGACTACGACGAGCAAGGTGCGACGCCCGTTCAAGAATCGGTGTCAACGGGTGCGGCATCCAATGTAGGTGATATCACGCCGCTATCGCGTGCAGGCAGCCAATGGCGAATTCCACGTGTTCCACCCCCGCCTGTGGATGGAGACGCGAATGACATCGACGCTTCTGCATACGAACGACAAGGTCTGTACAACACTGGGGCAGGTGTTCGAGAGGCTGAGGGGATACAGACGGACGAATCCGCAGACGAGCGGGCACTCAATGCTGCTGCGGCACGGGAAGTCTCGCGTGCAATGGATGCGTTGGCGTTTAGTGCGGCTGCGCCGTCGTCGAGTGGGTACGCAACGCCCAGGGCGCCATCACCGGGGCGTGAAATGGCGTTGTCGATCCAAAGTCAAACTACTGCGCCGTACCCACAAGCCTCGCCTTTACTGCCACCTTCCCCTTTGGATAAGCCACCGTACGGCTCTGCCCCATCATCCCCGACTGCACCTTCCAATTCACCACCCGCGAATCGAGGCAGAACGTCGCCGATGGCGGAGATTCGACATCCCCGGAAACGTCATGCTACATCAAATGAAAGTATTCCTGCGCGACTCCCTACTCCTACGCCTATTCCCGCTACCACTACCACTTCTGTTGGAGGTGGTGCGGATGCACCAATGACGCCCCGATCAATACCTCCCATGTACCGCTCTCCACCTCCCGAGTATCCGCGCCCGACACCGCCATTTTCGTCTCCCCTCATGGCAAGCTCTACGTCGTCGTTGAGTATCCCCGGTGGAGGTGCGAGTCCAGGCGGGACACCACGGACGATCTCGGCAGCTGCGTTTCGGAGACAACAGGCGCGGTCCCCGAGCGGCCCTGATGTAGGACCCGCGGATACGAGTCCGTTGACGTTGCGAAGGCCGTCGGGATCACGGCAGTCACAGGCGGGGTTGCCATCACCGGTGCCAATGGCTGCGGCCGGGTCACTACCGAGGGCGAGGTTGTCGGTTGTGAACCCAGACCCGCGGATGTCGGATGAGGAAGGAGGGGGGGAGGAGTTTGATTATATTGGGGCGTATACAAGGGAGAGTGCAGGTTATGGTGCGGGGCGGTATGTGAGTGATTTGGAAAGGGATGAATGAGGTGGATCGTGAACTTGGATTGGATTGAACTCGTTGCGAAGAAGGACATGGCTGCTTGGTTCGGTTCGTCCCATCCCCTTCTCGTTTTCTCTTCTCTCGCTTCGTTGTCTTTATTGTCATCGATTATGCTTGCGAGTGGACTTTGACGCTCTGTATTCATACTGTGTTATTGCCTGACTTTTTGTCTTATTGTGTTCAAACGCGCAACGCGATTGTCTTGGATAGTGTTGTGTATTGTCAGCGTACATGTAGGCACAACTGTTCATTTCTATCACGGAGAATGGAACTACCGCACCATCTTCCTGCCTACGGGAACTTTGGGACCAATTAGTAATTTAAGGGGGTAATAATTGCACGTGGTCTAATGGGAAAGGACCAAACGTTAATTCAGCCACCTGTACAGTTCTTGCCCAATGCGGACACTTTATGCTCGTCATCCATGTACTGCGTTTGACAAGACCAGGGTCCCTCGACGTTGCAAGGTACGACCCACCGTTGGACGGCGTCGAGCGTATTCACACGACGTACAGAAGCACCTCAAAAATATAAAAGATGACGCACGACGCTGTATGGTTTTCTCGTCCCCGCAAGTATGGAAAGGGAAGTCGTCAATGGTGAGTGATGTCTCGGTCTTCCTCCTCTTGTCTTCTGTTTGTCTGATTGTGAACGTGTCATGGTACCCTCCTATTATCTAACCGTCGCCCTCTCAACGCACATACCCCACTTGTATCTGCGTCTGCAGCCGCCTTTGCGCGCACCAAGCAGGTCTCATTCGTAAATACGGCCTTGACCTCTGCCGTCAATGTTTACGCGAAAAAGCGGCCGCAATCGGATTCGTCAAGGCATGGTTCCGCGCCCACTTTCGTTTGCTGTTCGCTCACACACGGCCCCCGCTCAGAACCGGTGAAGACGCTTCAAAAGCGTTTTTTTCTCTGCACCCTGCTCTGTATAGTCTGCCGTCGTTACACTGCATGTGCATACATGTGACATTGCGCGTCTAGTTTGTATGTCGCTATGATTTGCATGAAACAAAGTCCTTCTCACGAGATGTATGTTCGAGTGAGATACACCGCAGGCGGCTTCCTTAGCGACAATGAATGGAGATGCATCGATGAAGAACAGAAACCGACCCACGGCATAACGATACGTGATCAAGACGGAGCGCGGGAGCGATTGGTGGAGTTGAGACGTCTTTATGAAACCCGAGGTGATCGCTTTGCAGAGAAATGCGGCAAATGTCCGAGTCGATCGTAGGATGACTCATATGGCGTCACTGCGATAAACCGAAGAAGTGTTTCAACTGGCAACGCGAGAAATTGTACGACATGTCCAGTATGTTTCCGTCGTTTTCGGAGCCACTTGCGACGTGCAAAAAATCCTCCTCTGCGTGCCATAGGACGTGGTCGGGATTCCCAACACCCAATTCATATCGAGCTACCTGGCAATCGGCACACGACAAGATCACGCGCTGATGCTCAGAAGCAAGATACGCCCAAAGAATCAGGATCAGGCACGTTAGGTACCGACCGAAAATACATCAAAAGTTCACCACACCAATTACATCCGTGTCTGAGGTATGAACGCCCTTGCGTCGCGAGTTGCTTTCCACAGGTCAGAATTCTCGCCTCCACCTTTCGTAACGCGGGTACATGAGTGACCCATGTCCGTAACCTGCGCGTATCGCGGCATGCACATCTATCGCCTTTCTTTAGGGTATAAATCCCGAGCCGCAGGAAGAACAGTTCTCTCCCGGACGCCATTTGGTGGATTCTTGGCATTTTTCGAGTCGACAAATCCGACCTCGACGTCTCCCCATGGCGGTCACCTCCGCATCGGACTATATCCAAGCGGCAAACGTGGCCTACATCACTCGGGCGTGTCAAAGTCAGTTTTTTTTCTTGTCTCACCTCTGCATGTCGGTCACGAGGAATATTGCAGCGGCCAGCGCCGTCGTTGTGTTGTACGACCATGGTCAGTACATGTGTGTTCTCTGTGGTCGTGATACGGTCGTTGATCGGGTACCCAGCGATCACGTTCGATCGAGAGGTGAGGATATACGCCCTGTCGAGTCCATGTGGACTGACGATCCCGCCCATGAGATCGATCTTGTCTGGGTAAAGCATGCCGGGTTGGCCGTGCTCTCGATCTCATGACTAACCTGGTCTATGATAGACCCACCCCCGTTCCTTTGGAAGCATTATGTATCTGCTAGTATGTCTCAGCTTGCATTCGTTCCGTGGGGTTGGAATGACGCATGGTCCGCTAGATCCGCTACGTTGGCGATGGTGTCTCCATGTGAGTTGATGAACGATCTCTATTTCGTGACACCGCTCAATACGTCGTATTTAGCTTGAATGCCATTGGTAGGCGATAGTTATCCACCATTTAACGACGCTCGTTGAACGTTCTGCAGCTTTCCTTGGACCGGGAGTCCAAACTGAGAAGGTATGCGGGTCTTTATCTGCATTCTCTATGCTGACGACGTTGCAGTTGTGCGTCCTCTTTTGTCACCAGCCTAGAAAAACGTCATGGACGCTTTAAGCTAACCTACCACACACAGCTGTGAGCCTATGTCTATCGCGTATTCCCCCCTTTGATCTCACTTTTCCCAAGGCAAAGTCTACTTCTTTGTCCAATCATGTCTCAACATTCTGGTATTGTTTCTGATTCAGAGTGTGTACGACGTTCGTTGTCCCTTTCCGTTATCGCTGACCCCCTCAAGTGATGCTTCAAGTTCGATTGTATGCGTTGTATCAAAGATCGAGGATCATCCTTGCCCTCATGATTTCCGGTTACGTGTGTGAAATTGCGGCAATATTGACCATCATGATTTTCCTGGGCGCAGATGCACAAAGTACGTCTGTGCTGCGGCCGATCCATTACGCATTCAACAACGTTAATTCTGATGGGCCATGGCCTCCCTACTCAAACACAGTCATAAACGAGCTTGAGACGGGGTTATACATCTGCGCCGATACAAACGCCCCGTCGTTTTACCACCAGTACATCATTTGGTTGCCCGTGATCGTGTACGATGGAGTGCTCTGTCTGCTCGCCTTGTGGCACGGTGTCAGCCACTGGAGGTCAGGATACCGCGCCAAGCGAATAGACGGTGTGTACATCGCAGACGCGCTCATCAAGGGTAATGCAACCTACTGCTTCTGGTACGCACCGCTCTTTTCTTTATCCCTATAGAGACATGACATGTTGTGTTCTCATGACAGCATAATAGCCGCCTGTATCGTCAGCGTCGTCATCGGACAATCTTTCGGGGTACGTATCCCCACCTTACTTCCCCCACGAAAACGACACTCAGCCAAATGCACAACTAGCCTCAATGGGTGGAGGTATCCCAAGGCTACCCGGTGACGATGGAAGCGGTGGTCGGCTGTCGATTGACCCTCAACCTCCGATTGTTATTGGTGCACCAAACAGAGACGGAATGTGGCGACATGTCGAACGATGTGCCGTGGGACGCGTTGGTGCGCCCCAGGAGCTCTTGTTGGCGTGAGTTTTCATGATGCCTGTATCGGACACTTACGAACGCGCGCTGGTCCGCGGCCGGTCGGAGGCGAGGCGGGGCCTTGCGCGCGACACGACGACGCCCCTGTCCCTGGTGATGGGATGAAGTGAGATAACGCATAAAAAACGGACTTATGTTCCCTGATTTGATTTTGAAATCTTTGGATGAGTACGTACTACGTAGAGTGAGCATACATGGACTCGGACTTTGGACTCGGACTCGGACTCGGTAGTCATGAACACTATATACGAGATATAATTACACGTTACGAAATAAACTGGATGTTGCGTTCTTTCCGTCCATCTTCATTCTACTGTGTGTATCATGGTTGATGAGTCGGGTACATGTTTGGTTGGGAAAGTACGTTCGCGGCGTCGTATCTGACCATTGATGTGCATTGGAGAGGGCTACTAAGGCCGCCCGAGGCAAACTCGCCAGATGCGGATAGCAGCAACTCAACTTACCTGGGTGATGCATTAGCTCTTATGTAATATATACTTGTGCTAGTGATAGTTAAAATTAGGCTACTATACCCTGCACACTGCAATACACTGGCTTTGGAGGCCGGGGCGCTGCATTGCGGGATGTAACGTCCGTGGGGCGGAGGGCTGACAAAACATCGTCAAGGACTAGAATATAAAACCCCGGAAGGTTGCTCGAGGTCGAGCATCAAATGGCCCTCTAGTCACAGCCCCTCAAGGCCGACATCTGTTCTTTGGCATCACCCACGAAACCATCCACACACATTAAACATGCAGCTCGCCTTGCTACCCCATGTCATGGCGATCGCTCTCGTATTTGCCTCGCGACTCGTGGTCGCCTCTCCCGTTCCTACGAACTGCGTCACAGATTACCCTAGAGGACTTGAATGTAAGCATTGCACAATACACAAAGGTATTACTTGTCAGAAGGCTTATTCCTCTCATCTAGTAAGCGGCGGTCCTGAGGAGGACGGCACAGACTGTACTTGGCGTTAATAGGGAAAACGAATTAGAAAATAGCCTACCTTACCTCGAACCCAGACGGTTCAGAGTTCTGATATAACAACAATTGGGAAAGTGAGAGATACGCTGTTCCATTGTTATACACAGCAAGGCTTGGAACAATGAATGTAATGTTGATGCCACAGCGCAATTGGTTGCACAAATGTCACTGCAACGACCAAGTGGTCATTGCCGAATTACTGTCGTCCCCGAGGAAAACGGACAGGCTCACGCAGATGATCGCCACGGGATCGAAGCTTCCAACATCGAGTATGACGGGGTAGTCATGTCTGATGAAAGCTGCAATCAGCCAACGATGAATATCAGTTGCGCGACCCCCACTCACTTTGGATCGAGTGTCGACACCCGTAGCGTACACGGAGTATCCAGCTCATAGCCGTTGATCTAAAAATGGGAGCCGAGTATGCGATCCCTCAGCATCACCACACCGATCAAGAATGCAGTGGATGGAATCTGTGTTTGCAGCATTATATTTAACCCAATCTATTCGTGTAGTGAAATTTCACCTGAATAGTTTGCACGCTGTGCAGCTCATATAAGGTTCCGTTGGTGGGCCATCATGGACTTAGTTTATACCTATACTAGAACCATCCATACTCACCATGCATGATCCGGCAGCCATAAATAGCATTTATTCGAAAAGGTAAGTGCTGAGGTAGTATCTCCTCGTTTCTTTCAGGACATGGAGGTCGATTAAAGGGAGGGTCAGGGTTCGTGAGTAGACTTTGGCATATCGTTCAGGCGTTGAGCTAGTGAGGGAGAATGATCAGCAGAAACACCCGAGTCGCTGTTACTTTCTCTCCCCCCGGTGTAAAGGAAAGAAGGAGCATGTGAAAATTCCCCTGCTCTCGAGTTCTCGAAACAAGCAAGGTCTAGTTTCCGGAGCTGCCTGCCCTGTGCACGACAAAGCGTGTTGCATGACCCGAGGGTCTGTTTAGGTGAGTCGTAGGCTTTCAGGATACAAAGAATGGTGGTGACGGGGGCGTCACCATGACGGAGTTGGTCGAACTTGTGCATCAAAGTGTCATCGGAAGAGTCGAGAACACCGAGCAATGGAGCATTACGTAAACTCGGCTCTCTCTTAGTCTGCTAAAATCATCGACCCAGCACTCGATAGTATTTATAAGGATCCTGTACGGTGCACCATCAGAGGTTTATTCATCAGTATTGTTTCTGATGCGGTGTGCAGCACATATCCCTACTAGCAGTGGCTAAAATTGGGTCATCAAGCAAAGTTTGTACACTGCAGTACACTGGTCTTCATGGCTGGCGCACCGCGCGGCGTGATGCGATCTCCGCGCTGTGCGGGCCCGTCTAGAATATAAATCTGCAAGATCGTTTTGAGGTCGAGCATCAGGCAGCTTCTCTAGTCACGCCTCTTCAAGGGAGACACATTTTGACATCACTCGCGGGACCCATCCGCACACGTTTAAACATGCAACTCACCTTGCTGTCTCACGTCGTGGCAATTGCCTTCATCTTTGCGTCGCGATTCGCGGTCGCCTCTCCTGTCCAGATTCGGGACTGCAACACGAGCCCCGCAGAGCTTGAATGTAAGCAGAGGAATCAATATGCGAAGATATTGTCCATAGGACTTACGCCTCCCATCTAGCAAGCGACGGTACTGAGACATGCGGATATATCTGAAAGTGTGGATAGGGTAAAACGTTAGCTTGCTTCACTTTGAGCGCAATGTAGAGTTCCGATGTAAAGACAAACGGGAATGCGAGAGATACCGTGACACTGGGCTCCTTCAGCCATCATTCTGTATTCCATTGTAATCCACAGATGGTATAATGACGTCCAAGGTGCCTCTGGAGAAATTAAGGGGCGGGGGAAAGTTTGTGAGTTTGCGTTTGTGCCATCAGGTGATCCGGCGTCAGCGACGACAGAAATGCGGAGGTAGGATGAGCTCGAAGGAACGTGCAGTTCGAGGGTGATGCGGGATATCGCCAAGTCTGCCACTGGCAGGTCACAGCCCGTCTATTCGGAGCCAAACCATCACGACGTCTCTTTAGACATCAGCAGAAACTTGACAGCAGAGGATAGTAGAAATGGTGGTAATATCCGAGTCCAAGCCATGGTTAGTGGTGCGGCGTCGCAGCTAGCTACCTCGGCGAGTAATTTAGCCTAGTCCCCATGACTATCCATGCCATTGGGACTCTGGGGCTCGGGAGAACCATTTCTCGAGGACATGGCAGCGGTGAAGGAATCGTAGAGTGAGCGTGGGAATGGTGATCGTCTGTACACCACGGAAATCACGAAACTCTTATCCTTTTAAACCCTTATATACTGTCCGATTACTTATACTGCCTAACCTTCACTTCGCGCATCTCGGGCTTGGAAACTCCATTATCAATAAGATTGCTATTCTACGCCAGCCATTCTCCTTGTGGAAGGTAGACACGCTCCGTCAAGTGGGTAGTGAATATCCCTTATATTACCATTCGTGCCCTAACTTATAGGTCTATCTCAGCGTTGCTAAACATCTCAAAGGTACAGTCCATGCCATCACTGCCCCCAAGATGTAATCTATTCGTCGTCTCCTCGAAAAGGTATTACCTCAGTGCTCTCCACCCACCTCTGAGATAGCTCCATCCGCGAACGGCCAATCGTTGTATCCAAACGATGTCAGGTTCCCTGCCAAGTAGTACTTTGACCGGTCCGAAGGTATCAGGGGCAGGCTCTTCTGTAGCCGAACCGGGAGATCAGGCTAGTAGTCAAGTCGGCGGATGAGCAAAGAGCGCTAGAACGAAAAGAGGAACGCCCTCACGTTTGATATATACGGCCGCCCGAAGGCGACAAGCCCTCCCTTTTCCTCCGCGGTACTCAATGCTGTCTCGCGGGTATATCCACCGGCCGATATGAAAACCCTTCCCTCGCCACCCACACCGCTATTCCATATCTCTCGTAAAAAGTCGTTGCTTTGGTCTGCGATTGAAGCCATGTCCGAACCAAATTCCAGTTCCAAGCTCGGCTCAACGACGTGGAGATGTGCCAACTTGGGATGCTTATCACGAAGAGCGGTAGCGAGGTAAGCAAAAGTAGGCCGTGGGTCCGGCATCTTCATGTCTGGATTTCCGATAGGAAATGAGCACGACAGCGTCGCGGATCAGCTCGAGGACCTCACCTTGGAAAGTACTCCAGGGACTGATACGAATACCAACTCGGTCCGGACCGACGGCATCCACGATCGCGTCGACGATCTCCCTCACAAATCGCGTCCGGCCCTCTTCATCTCCGCCCCATCTGCCCGTGCGTGTGTTGGACACTGATTGAAGGAACTGGTCAATGAGGTGACCGTTTGCGCCGAGTATCTCTACTCCATCAAATCCGGCACCGTGGACGGCATTTCTCGCTGCTTTGGCGTACGTGGTGATGTAATCCTTGATCTCGGCCTCGGTCAACGCACGAGGTGGCTTCGATCGACCAGTCAATGTAATGGGCGATGCGGAGACGTACGGTGAAGGCGGGTCCTGGCTCTCGAGGAAATCTATGTCGGCTGCACGACCCAGTGCCCAGAGCTGAAGAAAGATGTACGATCCCTTGGCATGCACGGCGTCCGTAACCTACAGGCACACACCTTAAAACGGGTTTGGAATGGACCGAAGAAAAACACGCATACCTTTTTCCAACCTTGGATTTGTGCGTCGGTGTAGATGCCTGGTACATGACCGTAACCTCCAGCGTCATGGGAGATAATAGTGGATTCCGTGATGAGTAAGCTGCCCGGTGTGGAACCGCGCTGAGAATAGTAGGATGCTTGTTGGGGCCCAGGAACATGAGATGCATATGCTCGGAAGCGGGTCATCGGAGCAAGCACGACGCGATGTTGGAGGGGTATCTGACCGACCTTTATTGGCCTGAAGAGGGCGGGAGTCTGCTGTATAGAGGCCATGGCTGGTGCTTTAAAAAGGGGTAAAGTTCTTGCGTGGTAGTGAACACTGAACTGCAAGTCAGTGTGCATGTCGCCGCAATTTATAGTCGCTGAAAGATGCAGACTCGTATCAGTCCGAAACTGCGCGATCCTGTACGCTGTCCGGAGGAGACTCGTAAGGTATTCAGTGTACGTTTCCGGGGGTTCGTTTGGGATGCCTTTAAGGCCGAAGCACTGCAATCTGCAATGTCGCTACTTCCATACGGAGGATACTTGGTACCAATTTCCCACTCTTGTCCGAGCCCGTCACCCCTGCTGCCAGGCACAAAATCTTGAGCAAATCATCGGGAGACTCGGCAAATTTTCTTCTGGTGTTCTCCATGTCAGCATCCGCCCCGTCCTTCTAAACTCAGGAACCGAATTACTTCGCAAAAGGTGACCCACATGAATCCTCGTGCTCCTGGGGCACTGGTTCATTACCCAGTCAACCGATGTGCAATGATCGTATCGACAAGGCGCAAGAAGGCAGGGCATTCCTATCAGTCTTGAGTTCCTGAGGAGTTATATGCTTCGTAATACGAGGATAGAAGAGAGGATGGACCATTACCGTCGTGATGTCATTCTATCATTTAATAACAAACATCACGAGCAGGTGGCAGGGGCATGAGGAAGCGCGACCCCAGATAGACAGGTTGCAATGGAGGGTAACACGAATGGGGTGGAGGGAGACTCCTGCCTGACAAGATGCCAGATATGCCTGGAGTACAGGTATACTCCCACAGGTGCTGCGGGCACGAGGGATCCTTTCGGAGTCTCGCCTCAGCACCTCCGCGCTGCCATGCGAGTCATGCAGTGGAACCATTCCACTGCAGGATCTGCTCTCCACTATCCGTAAGGGATTTGATGAGTGACACAGATGGTTCAACTCCCCGGTATGTTCTATACGAGGGTCGAACTCACGTTTGACGATACACCACTGCCGTTCGTGATGATGTTGCTCGCCATTATGCGGGGTTTTGGTTTCGCCGAGACACATGGACATAATGCTCCAATGGCGGCTATTGACTAGGACTGAGTCAAGAGCGTTTTCCGAGTCGGCGCTCGGTCTCATCGAGTCATCCCGAGCTTCGCAAGTACCATACGTCACCGTCGAAGAGGTCTACGGTTTCGACCCGTCATATCCGTAGCTTGAAATGTATGCTTGTCTTGGCATCGTGAATTATCCTGCTCGAAGGTAAATTTTTTCAACAGACACACGGAAAGCAATCTCAGCTCCTATACGTGAAAACAGGCCGACTTGTAGGAAAGTCTTTATGGAGATGCATGGGAACGGATGTGCAACACCGACTTTTGATCCCGTTGAATTATAAGTAGTCTACAGTGCTAGGATCGGGTTCCCTGCGCACCCACGTCGCACTGCACGCATATCTTGGGTATATAGCAATGGATCCACGATTGCATCTGTTGTCATGCTGTTGCAATGACTAGCTTGAGCTTGTGTTTGCCGGGTCTATCGTACCAGCGACGAGCATTCTGAATCAAAGTCGTGGGAACTTTTTCGCAAGCCGTTACCAAGAGTCCATATCAACATCCACATCATCCGCCCACTTCTCCACATCAAACCAGCCCCCCAAAGCCTGACGTTCTGGAGCAACGGAAAACCAGACGTCATTTAACTCGGAAATGATGAAAGTTACTCGGTATGACAAAGCGCCGCCTGACCAATTCCCCGAGACCGGCATACGATTCGGATGAGCACCTTACAAATGTCCTTCCGAGGTCAGTCGATCACTGGCGTAGTACAAGCGACAACGCAGATCGTCCACTGACTATAAATGAGCCAGCATGCGCGTCGAATTGCTCATTATCGCCCAACAACACCCTAGATCTACTACCCATTACTCCAAGTTTTCTAACTGCCTCGAGCCATGGCCGCTACACAGCAAACGCCCGCGCTCTTCAAGCCTATGAAGGTCGGCCGGATGGCGCTCCGGCACCGCGTCGTACTTGCCCCGTTGACCCGCTTCCGTGCATATGCCTCCCACGTCCCCGGGCCTCAACAAGCATCCTACTATGCCCAGCGCGGTTCCACACCGGGGAGCTTGCTTATTGCGGAAGCTACCTTCATCTCACGCGATGCAGGCGGATTCGCACACGTCCCAGGCATCTACACCGATGCGCAAATTCAAGCTTGGAAAAAGGTTTGCGAACCGGTTTTTCTTGTTGTTCTTTCTAAACCCGTCTCATGTGTGTGTGTGTTTAGGTCACGGACGCCGTGCATGCCAAGGGATCGTACATCTTTCTCCAGCTCTGGGCACTTGGTCGTTCCGCCGACATAGATGTCCTCGAAAAACAGGATCCGCCTTCACCGTATGTCTCCGCATCCGCCGTCGCATTGACTGGCAATTCTAAGCCACCTCGTGCGTTGACCGAAGCCGAAATCAAAGACTACATCGCTGCGTACGCAGAAGCAGCGAGGAACGCCGTGCATGATGCCGGATTTGATGGAGTGGAGATTCATGGCGCAAACGGATTCCTCGTGGACCAGTTCCTTCAGACGACTTCCAACAAGCGCACAGATAGGTGGGGTGGAGACGAGGAGGGCCGGACGCGATTTGCGAGGGAGGTCGCCGACGCGGTCGTGGATGCCGTCGGCCCGGACCGAGTTGGTATTCGTATCAGCCCCTGGAGCACAATCCAAGGTAAGGTCTTTCAGTTGGATCTGCACAGCTTGTTATGCTCATTTCGCATGGATGTGTAGACATGAAGATGCCAGATCCGCGACCGACCTTTACTTACCTCGCTACCGCTTTGCGTGATAAGCATCCCAAGCTGGCATATCTCCACGTAGTCGAGCCTCGCGTGGCAGGGGCTTCGGATGTTGCACCAAATGCAGACGAGAGCAATGACTTTTTGCGAGAGATATGGAATGGTGGTGAAGGTGGTGAGGAAAGGGCATTTATATCTGCTGGCGGATATACCCGCGAGATTGCATTGCGCACCGCGGAGGACAAGGGAGGGCTGATTGCCTTTGGGCGGTCGTACATATCAAACGTGAGGGCACTGCGTTTTTTTTTTCTCCAGCGCTCTCTGCTCACTCGGCGACTTGATTCACTAGCCTGATCTGCCGATTCGGCTACAGAAGAACCTGCCACTCACACATTCGGACCGGTCAAAGTACTACCTGTCAGGAAACCTAACACCATTTGGGTACAATGATTGGCCGTTCGCGGACGGCACGGTGA
>JBBPNQ010000655.1:0-13366 GCA_038090975.1 Boletellus pseudochrysenteroides
GCCGAGGACTTGCAGTCGGTAAATTCACATGCGTCTTGGATGCACATTTACGTAAACAAGCCTGCGTTGGTGGAGGACGGCTGACGTCATGCGACTGACAAGGTCTTTTCTCCATTCTCCCGACGCTTTCTGTTTTTCCGCTTACCTCCGTCCAAAATCCTAAAAGATACCCTTCGATGTGTAGCGTCGAATTCGTGAAGAAGTGCTTGCATCTGCACATCGGCAAATGCTCTCCCTCGTCAGTTCCGTACCTTCCAGCCACTTCTGTTGTCTTGTTCTAGATAGCTCCCCGGTCTGCATGTGCATAGCATCTCTGCACAGAGTTGACGGTGATCCATCGGTCACTGGATGATGCTCGTTGTGGTGATGGCTCACGTTCAGTGGACTTCCGGGTGTAAACAGAACGTTGTCATTCAGTCAGCACGAGCTTGGCCAGTCGAACATCGGCTTGTATGCGGTTGGGTTGTGGTAGGCCATGTACGGAATCGTCCGCACTGTTGCGTCTCTGGGTAAAGGATTAACCGTGTTCCGTCGACTGCTGCCCCCCCGAACAGACAACGATCACAAGTTCGGTGTTGGGATCTTTTCCACTGCATATATGCGCCTCTTTTCAACACTAAAGGCTTCTCTTTCTCAGTCCTTCCCTTTCTGGAGACATCTCTCATTCCGCTTATCAAATGCAGCTCCCATTCCACCCGTGCATATCATTCCTACACCGACTTCGCAACGACCATTACTGCTAGTACTGGTCGTTGGATGATATCCGTTGTAGGATTGGCTCACGTTCAGTGTGTTTGGTGTGCGCAAAGCACATGGGACGAGCCTCCAAAGCGTAGGTGACTGATTGGTGTTTACTGCGTGCGCGAGACTAGATCGTGTCATTGTGGACACGTTTTCAACCGAACAGACTGTTGTCTCGGGTGACATTCAACATATTAATGTATCGAATTAGGCGACTTAACCATTTCCACCAAGAGGTCTCAACTTGAAGAGTAGCAGCATGCCTGTTCGGTGACAATCTATCTCGGATGACATCAAGAGCCCACCAAGATATCGACGAAAGCATCGCGCATCTGACTGGTGTTGCCGAATCGGGAGAGCAGGCGAACTCTTAGATTGGATCGCTGCTCTCTACACATGAAAAAGGCGGTCCCTCCGATTCGAGCTTTCAAATTGCGCTGCGAGAATAACGGAAAGACGACGGGGTAAATGCAGTACGAGAGAACATGCCTTTAAGAGGTAAACCTGAACTGACCGAAGTTCCAAGCGTAATTATAGGATTCAACCACTTCGAACAAATACCAACATTCTGTAAATCATTGGCACTACCTACAACAGGTGAGCACTTGATTTGTCCATCTAATTACACGAGTCACTGTCAGATATGATATAGTTTTCCACAGTTCTTGACGGAATTCCATTTTGCATCCTGCACATTTCAAGTAGATCTTGCGTTGAGGTTGTAATTTGGCATCAACCCTACGTTTGATCGGTATCATTCACGATTAAAATCATGGGACCATCCAAGCAATTGATTGTTATCAGGTTCTATTGAAGCCATCAAAATCGATTATTTCTTGTTCGTTTTTCTTTTCTTTTTTCTGGTCACGAGTTCAAATGCTAGATGAGATCGTCATGGTAGGTTGGGACGGTATATCTGGCGTTGTTGTTACCAGAGGTAAGAGCGGTCCAACTCACAGATTATGTGGTGGGACCGTTCAATTGATCCCCGCTGATTAGACCCGACTTAACCATTATCACATCACACATCAAACAAATACAAACCAATTCAGAGGTATTTCATGGAAGGCGTGAGCCCAAATTTCTGCAACTGTAAACAAAACGGAATGTCTTGGGAGACAAAAGCTGGGCGACATTCTCGCTCACTGAAAGTTGGACGCCCTCCTGTCGAAACCGCCTCACCACGATATCAGTCTACTCTCATCATGGCACAACCCTATCCTGTCGTTGGTGTTGGAGGCACGATCCAGCTCCGTCTGGAGATCCGCGACCTCGAAAAGATGCCCATCCAGTTTTCCCTCTTCATCCGTGCCTTGACAAGGATCCAGGAAGTGAGGAGCCGTGATATACACAGTCTCACCACTCCCTCAGGGTTAATTCATGGTGATCCAAAGGGACCGCAGAACGCCAACTCTGAGTCTTCATTTGGAGGTAAACATTGTTCTTCCTTATGGCGAGTTACTACTGATGAAACCTGTATTTAAAGGCCACTGCTGCCATCGCGGTGTGTACCTCCCTTTCGTATCTGGCCACGCACGCTGATTTTCCTGACAGCGACTCTATTCCCAACCTGGCACCGTCATCGTTTTCTATCTGATCACGCAACTCGATTATACGGAGCTCCCGGTGCTCACTGGTTTGGATAAGCTGATCGTCCTGGTCAAGGGAAGCTTCGGAACGAGACTGGTGACACCAGACGGGACAGTGTTTACCGCCAAAAACCCGTACGTGGGCGCGCGACATGACGAGGCATTGGAAGAGGCCGAGGCACCCGAGTTGATGCTCTCTTTGCACTTCATCACCTTCGAGCCCGGGGCTTACCTGGGGCACCATCTCCGCTGTGAAGTTCGAGAAAGCGGAATGTCATGGTCTGTTTGGAGAGAAACGTAGTTGGAAAGTATTCTAGGCATGTTTATTTCATTTTTATGTTTATCGAACTGACTCGACCACCGTGACAGGCAGACTCCTTGGGCCCGGGCATGCGCCGTCTCCTCTGTCAGGGGCCAAAGACCGGTTATTCCTTTTTTTTTTCCGTCCCAAAAAGTAACAACATCGACATGACATTGGCCTCTGTTCCCAGTTTACTAGCAGACATTCGGAATTGTTGGGTGCACGATATCCCGTGCAGTAGTTTTTTTTCGTAGCGACTCGGACCGTCTCGACTGGTGTTCCACAATTGTAAGACAAAGTACGTACATCCAACTAACCGACCTTCCCATTTACCGCGCTCCGGCTCGACCTTCTGTCCTTGTCGGATGTGTATCTTTTGAATCTACCCTCGATGGTTCGTCACGGATACCCCTTCAAGAAAGTAGTAGAGGTTTACCTTTTAGCACGGCTCATGCTTTGACCGCCTCCTTTTCACTTCCACTTCCACATCCCATCCCTTCTTTACTTTCACCACTCGTATACTTCCCCACGGATCCAGTACCGGCACGGACCAACAAAAAACGTACGCCGACGAACAAAACGGCACCCACCAGTGCGATCGCCTGTACCAAGACGTCAGCTCTCCTCGCTTCGATACCTGGGGGAGCCCATACCCCACAAAAGAGCGCAGGGGCCCACCACAGATACCGGCCCGTCAGGAGGGCACCACAGATCGGGGAGCCTGCAGCACACACATAAACACACAGCCACTGTGTGTGTGATGTTGTTGACTCACCCACCAACCCACCGATCCCTTTTTGCGTCGAAACAACAAACGCAAACAAAATGTCCAGCGATAAGCCAAGGGGGGAGGGGAAGTAAAAAAAAAAAAAAAGGGCGACGCACCCGTGATCGCGAAACCCACGCCCAACCTCACGCTGAAAGACGAAACCCACGCGGCATGTCACCGGTTCACCCCCAGCACGGCCAAAAAAAAAAGGGACGAGAGCGACGCACCCAAGCTCTGCGGGGCCGGACGTCAACCCCAACATGGGCGCCATTATGGAAATATCTACATAGCACCGGCCGAGCACTAAGTACCGGCCGCACGTGAGGAGCACGCCACGCACTCATCCCAGAGAACACGCCGTACAGCACGCCGAGCACGACGACGCTGGCCGCTGAACCGAGCCAAATCATACCGATGATCAGGATAGCGCATACGACAGTTGTGATGATCGTCAGGTTGACAACGCCGACGAACGGGAGCACGAAACCAGCCGCAAAGCGACCAACGAAACTGCCTGCATTGAGGATGACCAACTGCATGGATCTACTCTCAGCCAAACAAGTTTGCAATGTAAGAGAGCGGAACGCACAGAATAGAAGGCAAAGGAGTCGCTGAGCCCGTGTCTAGTAGAGTCTACCTGAAAATAGAAAAAGGGGTACATATATGCCACTTGGAAGAGCGTGAACCTAAAACGAGATCAGTTCCATAATGCCAAGGTAGAATGAAGGTAAATAACATGTCGTACCCGGTGATCGTTAACAGCGACGGAACCTCCGTAAAGCACTTTTTCGTCGCCTTCCAGAAATTGAGCGAAATCGCCTCCTCATGTACGGCATTATACCGAGTGCGCACGAGGATGCACGATAAGAACAACAAAACAGTGATAAATGTTGCACTGATTCGCACACCCAATTTGAATCCGAGGGGACCATTCAATAACTTATTCAACATGATAGTATTTGTAATACCACCGAGCGCTACGCCCGAGGCGACAATAGACATCATGGTCGCCCGCCGACGCTTGAAGTGATGAGAGAGTATCGCAAAGCTCGGGACGTACATTAGCCCCTGGCCGATCCCAGATGTGAGGCCTTGAGCAAGCAAGACCTGGTCGATGTTCGAGCACATACAGAGGAAAATTTGCTTTGAGAGGACCATACCTGGTAGTATTGTCCTGGCTGTACGAGGGACAGCATGAAGATAGAGAGAGATTGTAGGACGGCACCAGCGATGTACACATGATGGCTAACGATGGAGGTAAGAATGCAAAGTGGTGATGCGCTCGCGCAAGCCTCACAAGTATCCACGATCAAACAGTGGACCGCACATTGGGCCCACTCCAGTTACGAGAAACGTAGCCAAACTTCCGATCCATCTGCATGATATTGTGATCGATGTGACAAGGTAGAGCTCGTTTACTTACGAAACAGTTGAGGAGCTCTCATTTTGAAGGTATTGCTGAGCATAGAAAGCTGATCGTATTTTCAGCGATCAGGTCATCGCAAGTGCCCTCCTCAAAGAAATCTTTTACCTTGGTATACACCAAAAGCACTCGTGTACCTGCTAGATGGTAAGCAGCAAAGAAGTACGCCATGTACACATCACATACCCAAATCCACAGAATTGGGCAAGAAAACTATGAGAATGTTGGTGGGTGCATGCACATCGACCCAAATGATAAAGATAATCTTACGCTCCGAATACCGTACACCAAGCCTCTACACTGCCCTCGGGTAAATCTGGTTCTGTTACGGTATGGGGAGGTGATGGCAACACGTTGTCCACAGAACTCTTCGCCGGTGTGGTCGAGTTCCCTACGGAGCCAGAAATGCGAGAAGACATATTTCTGCAAGGAAAGTGACTGCGGGGGAAAGTTTCGCTCAGACTAAATGAGTCTGATGTGCACACAGATAACGGGAACTCCCAGACAGCGGACCTGAGGCCCGCAATACGTTATATGTCAAATTTGGTCAGACGACCAACGAAAGAACTTGACCGTGCGATGCATCACACTCCTTCTTACAGTTGGATGCGAGAGCGAAAACGCCACCGATAAGATTTGATAACAAACGAGTTGTCGCGTCAGAAATTCACGCGCCATAGGGGGTGTCAAGCCAAAAGGCCATTGGGTCAGGTATGTCATGTGGTTGGGCTACGGTGCGAAACTTTCAGTGCGTAAAACAAGTTTACATACGCGCACCTCTTTCTTGCTGAGAACCATATTGCACCTGACATGTGGCGGACATTTGTACGTCTCGATGGTACTAAATGAAGTAAGCCGAATAAAGCTCGTACATGACCTGATATGACCAGAATCGTTTTGACGGCCCCCTGAGGCAGCCACTCAAACGGGAAAGGTATGGCTGAGGATTGGCCAGGATCCAGAAGCAAGCGTCGGTGGACATACATCCTGCATCAATGAAACAACTGCAATCACATCACACAACCATCAAACCACCAATGTACGTTGGTGGGGATGTGGTGAAGAAGTAAACAATGGTGCTGGTCATGTTAGTGGAACATGCGAAGCAAAGGTTTTATACCCATACCACAGCCACCCTTGCTGACTCAGATCAGATCTACCTCCTTCGAGCCACCTTCACTTGCAAACCACCACCACAATGGGCGCGTACTACGACGAGATTGAGATCGAAGACATGAGTTTGGACGAGGAAAAAGGCGTTTATCACTATCCTTGCCCTTGTGGTGACCGCTTCGAGATCTCTCGCAAGCAGCTTGCAAATTATGAGGACATTGCGACATGCCCCAGCTGTAGCCTGATCATCCGCGTCATTTATGACCCCGTACGCATAGTCTCTAATAATTTGGCGGGGTCCAGTACTTATTAATTTCTCCCACTATGTATTCTCTTTGATAGCTCGATTTCGAAGAGGAACCTCCGGACGATGAGTCACAACCAGGGGAAAGTGAGGAGGAAGAGAAGGAGGAGTCAGACGACGATCACTTCGAGGATGCCCTCGACAAGCTCACGCTCCACGATGAATTGAAGCCGGCCATGATCGCCGTTTCTGCCTAAAAGTAGCCTGCTTCCTTGTCTTCCTTATCTTTTTTCACCAACTTCAATGTAGTGCGTTCGAGTGCGTTCGACTCGTCGTCTTCTTCCGCACATGTTTACTGACGTATTTCTTTACCATTCTACCAGATAATGGCGAGCTATCTTCTGATTTAGTCGACATATTGATCTCGGGGCGCATCCTCACAGCGAGACTGGAATTTAAGCATCCATGCGAAGTGATTGATTCGCCTTGTTTATCGTTCCCCTTTCCCTAATAATTATCTCAATCCAGCATTGTTGAAGACAGGTAACAGAGTCCAGATGCCAAATTTATCTTTCTCGTCCTTGGCAGCGAGTTGAACGGGCATGTTTCTCTGCAAGGGTATCGCCTATTAGATTTAATAACTCCACAGTGTTCAGAGCGAGGTGATTCTACTCTACATCGAGAGTATTTGGGTATGTCACACACAAGAACCACGATCGCCTGTTACTACTTCAGCGATTGTGAACGTTTCGTTTGTCTTTCACCGTTCGTCACAGGATCGTCAATGCATTGCACCATAGCCCACAGATACTACACTTGGTTGAAGGAGCCTTTGATCTTGTGTTCGCAAGCGCTATATTCTCGACTGGGACTCATAGTTTGCATGCGGGTTTCTATCCTGACCTGCAGGATGTCAGCATGAATTGTTCAAAGTACTGCAAATGTTAACCCTGCTTGCTGCACAAGGCACGGTGCGGTAAACCTGTCCAGTACACGACCCCGTTTGGTGGCAGGTAGAACGTTGCACTGTTCCGGGAAATGATCGCGATTGGTCGGGACGACGGGCCCGATGACCCGAACCGCGGGCTCTCGGACACTGTCCCTCAGACATAATCGTGCTTCGTCCCCAACTCGAGCAGCGTCAACGTGCCCACTCACCTCAACGATGACGCGCCTCTCATCGCCTCCAATACACCCACGCTTGCTCTGCCTGTTCACTACCCATGAGGAAGAGTGGCCAGCTTTCCTCGATATATCGAGCAACCTGGTGGCCTTCTCTTGCGGTGGGCCTCCTCCCAGTCGCAGCATCCACCTCCAACGTCACCGATTCGAAATCCATTGAACATGCAAACATGCAACGGGTGTGCGTACGTCGATACCTGATTCCTCCACCATCCATTTCCACGCGATCCCTTCACAATAGGTTCCATATTCCCATGCTATCTCCCAGTATTACCACCATCACTCGATTCAAGTTGGCTCTCCTTGGGCCACTGTTACTACCAGTATAGTATGCTGTGGGCCTAACCCGTCATATGACGACTGCAAGGTGGCACAGGGTTGCCAAGTCAGAGTGGCAGTTTGGTGAGATTGGAGGGAGCGGGGATCGCGCAAACATATTGGTATCGTACACACGGAAAAGGCCTTTGAAACGCGTTGTCTTGCCAGTGGAGAGAATATAAATCGGGCTAGCGTTTCCAGTTTGCCAAGTGTTCAGAATAAATACTTCCGGACCGAGTTCCAGTCAAGTAGACTGTGGACTTGCTGCATGGCCACCAAGAAAAACGCAAGAGTGAGAACTGGGCATTTTAAGACCGACACATTTTCAGGACAAATCATCCATTCGTGAATCCCTATTGGTCCTCGCCTTAGTATCGGTGGAAGGCATTCCCAGAATGGACTTGATCAACAGGCTGACACAGTGTATGCTATATATAAATGTACAGGTTCCCATCACTCCCACCAAGAATCCCGACGGCGTACCCTTGTCAATCATGCGGGTGGCCGCTACACCATCTCAAGGATCGTGATACGCCAACTCGTCTTCCGCCAGGAATAGTCGTGTGGAAATCGGCTTCTCACGTACCGCACACACAGCTTCCCTGACAGCTCGTCCCAGTCCTGTGTATCGCAGGCGAGACCACTCTGTTCGGGCGCTAGGTCATCGTGGTCGATGAGCACTCGGTCAATTTTGCACTCCTCGTTGCTTGGGGAGGGAAGCATCGCCGTTTCGATGAGGTGCTTCGAGCCCACCGAGGAAGACACAGAACGGGGAAAACGTAGAGGCCAGAATATTCGCTCTGAAGTAAAGACTGCCGGATACTTGGAACTATACGGCGTCGGGGACGAGAACTAATTACAGTGACGTCAGTCAAGGCCCCCTGCAAATGAGAAATATAAACGGAATCGCATACTTCATAGGTGGCTATCGTCTTTGCATTGGGTTCTGGTTTGTCTATCTCTGGATAGATGAACCTGGGCTTGCCTTCGTATAGCGTCACGATAGCACTTTCATGGAAAACGCGTAGTATCCGGCCGAAAGAGATGTTTTCGGGAACGTATTTCCACACCGTTGGTAGTTTTAATGGCGAAGACTGACATCCAGATGCCAATGTGTCATCGGAAATATCATACGCGGCCATCAACCGCGTGGTTATAAGCAGGAGCCTGGGTCGCTTCCCAGATAGCCGCAAGTCGTAGCGTACCTTGAATAGGGTGGTAAGCGAGAGACAACTTTTGCACACAACAGAAATTTACCATCAACCTCCCGTCATGTCCGGCAGGGCAGTCAATTTCGGCGATCACATCCTTGGCTAGCTTGGTATAATCTTCGTTGAGCTTCATGATTCGAAGCATATGCTTGCGGCTCTCTGTAATCCATCCGTAGACAAGATAGTCTCCAGCAACGACATGATTCCTCGTCCGTAACGTGGTATGAATCATAATCGTAATTTTGATGGACGGAGTCTTCGTATTCAAGTTGCAAATCGCATATGTCCGCCTGGGAAGAACAACTGGTTAATAGGCTTATGATGAGACAGGACAGAAAACAGCTCACTCGTTCTTGACAAATGTCCGCAAAAGCATGAGATCGTCGCCTCGCGACGACTTGTATGGACCGTCTCGCAATCCGAGGTGTAACCAACACCACTCGCTCTGTAATGTCACGGAAGTGGGTGCCGTGTCCGCTGTACTCGACACCATCGTCGGTGGTTTGAACAAACATATATTCGAGTGCCGCGAAGGGTTCAGCGTCCGACTGTGAAAAAGCAACACCAGCCAGTCACTACCAGGCACGAACTTCATTCCCTGGAATACACCGGGAAAGTCGAGTGGAAAGGAGCGGCTTCGGACGGGCTTGAGCGCGCCTTTGGAGAATGCGGCATCGAGGCGTGCGGTGGTGATGAGCTGGCGCTGGATAACGTTCGTTGGTGCGTGTCGGAGATGTGGGTAACGCTTTGGCAAGAAACGGTGTTGGACGAGCGCGGTGTGCCAAACGTGGTGATACTGAGAGTACTCGAAGAGTGTCTTGCACGTCTTTTCCAGCCAACACATATCAATCGCTCAGCGCCCATCATTATAGTAGGGCCACTCACGAGGCTCAAACGAACAACGTCGGACGGCGACAACAGGCCCATGATGATGAACCACAGGTCTGCTACGACTCGGAGTTCGACAGGCGTCCCTTGCTCGCCATCATTACGGTTGACGGTGTTACCTGCCATCAGTGTCAATGGTCAACGTGCGATTGACCCAACAGATGAGATCCTTTAGGCTTTATTTATCGGATGGAGTAGGCTCGAAGCACCCATTTTTATAGTACCCGCCTGTGCATTCCATGGGTATTGGCTCAATCCTGTTTGGTCTGTGGACGCATTCGCCACCATAACGCCATACTTGAATCTGACCAAGATAAGCGAGCCTGCGAAAAAGTTACAACTTGGCGTTTCAACACACTACCGTCTGATCGCTTCCTACACAGCTGGGCACCCTTTACTTCAGCAGGTGACACGGGACGCACCAATCAGCATGGCTGATGTGGCCGTCGTGGTCGAGCGAGATGACACTGGCCGCGTGTCCATAATACCCGTCGGACACCCGTTGGCGACACACTACACGGATGCCGATAGTACTCCCAAGGTGAGAGTCTCAGAACAGTTGAAAACCCGTAGTTGTGTGCAAGAGAGTTATTCTCCAAGGACATGGAACGCTGAGCGGAACTGCCATAGACCCTCTCCAGCGCATCATCTTTACCTCAGAATCGTGCAAACGCCACATACCCATGGTCGGGGTTCCTATATCATGTTCTTTCCGACCTTTTCCTTCCCGCCGGGTACCCGGCGAGCGTGTCTCCAGGTAAAGTTCATCATCCCTTCTGGATGGCATCGAAATCAAATCAATAACCACCCTTCGATACTTTAGATTACCTCGAGTGCGTGTATCATGCCTAACCCCGCGGGGGTGCGCTCAAGCGCAAATGTTTGAATTATTTTCAGGTATCAGATTTACAACGCTCTACAAGCGTTTTGTAACTCGCTATCAGGACTTTTAGCCTCTCGAGGTGCCTTGGAAGGTGCCCTTTCCTTCATATCAGTATACCCGCCGGCGATACTTATTTGCGCCGATACAAGGCGTCGGGGTCGGCGACGCATCTGCCTCGGCAACCTATGCTCTTTTATTGACGGTGCTGAAAGATGCCTTCTCCCGGTTCACGAGTAAGTCGTCCCTGACTGAATTCTCCCATCCACACGCCACGAAAGCTAATGCCATTGGTTAGCCATCCTCGGCGCATATTATTTCGGGACATCACTTTACCCCGAAACTAAAACGTTCCGATATCTTGCTGACGTGTTCAATGATGCGGCCACAGTGCTGGACACCATTGTTCCTCTTATTGGATCAGTTGATCTGTCGAAATATTGGTCTGTTCTCCCGTCGGGCGCTGCATTACAAATAATTTCGCTGTGTTTGAGTGGTGGTATGAGGTCGCTCTGTTCCCTTGCGGCGGGTGGCTCGAAAGCGGCGCTTACGAACCATTTTGCGTCGCCACTGAGTGGCAAGGGAGATGTTGGCGAAGTCAGTGCAAAGGATGCGAGTAGGGAGACTGTTGTCGGACTTTCAGGGATGCTGGTGAGGATCAGATTATCGTGCGCGTCTTTTTATTGATGGACTACAGCTTGGCACGCTTATCATACCTTACATCGACACACCCACCTTGACATATGCGGTACTCTCCGTATTGGTCGGAGCTCACTTGTTGTTCAACTACCTCGCTGTGCGTTCTGTGGCCCTCCGTACGCTTAACAGGCAACGTGCATGCATCCTTTGGACCAATTTTAAAGCGCCGAATGGAGCACGCAACGCAAGGACGCTCGGCCCTGCCAATGTCGCTTCGAAAGAGATGTTATTCGGCGCTCCCAGTAGCATTCACGACGCATTCACAGGGCGCAGACTAGGTCGATGTATTCTCGGGATGTCGTTCCGAAGAATTACGTCGCAATGTGCTGCGGAGCACATCACGTCCGCACTACACGTTTTCGAAGGGGAACGATATGTGTTATTTATAGCCGGTGGGAACAACCGTGGTGTGTGGCGTGTCACCACCTTGGTTTGCTTCAAGGACGGATACCGCTCGGTGGATCAGCTTCAGGCTTGGACCCATGCTATCGAAGTCACGCGACGGCTATGTGATCTGGGAGACAATGCCGATCCAGTGGATGTCCTGCGCTCGACGTTATTAGCGATCCACGAGGCGTTGCCTGGTTTCATTCAGTCCCTGGTCGAAGCAGGGTGGGAAACAGGAGACGATTCAATGATGTTTGGTTCACCTAACCATTTAATATTGGAGATTAATAGCAGGGGTCCAAAAGGCATGCGTGTTGGCGAGGATAAAAAGAAACGTTGACCTGTCCAGAAGTAGTAGATATTGTCCTAGGTGGGTTTTCACGTTGTACAGGCATTCAACGAACGTGGGCGGTTTTCTCGTCGGTTGAGACTGCCGCGTGGGTCCCGTCCAGAGCCAAGCATTTTGATAGAACCATCCCTCTTTGGGTTAGTGCTTCTGAATCACCGTGCCAGTGGCCGTTAAATAACTAGTCTCGTCCAGCCAGCCCCTTGTATATGGGATGCTTCACTTCTAGGAATTGTACGTACACTTGCCACACTGTCGAGTACTCCCTAGAACGTCTGGCTCAAGACTACTAGGCCATTATATCAAAGCGTTAGGTCGTCATAACGATATGCTGGCGTTAGGGTTCAAAACGCTGCACGATACACCAGCCGCCCAGAAAGGGGGTGTATCGAGCACAAACTCTGACAAAACAATTAATTGAACAAGTTTGTTCATGCGCTTGTATAAAGACGTGAGGATGGCCACTGACTTTCTCACCCGAACATTGCACAATGTCCCTCCTGACCATGCGACGTCGCTACTTTATAGTCATCCCGCTATTCACTGCGTTCATATGGTTCTCTAGCCTCCTGGCAATGCTTCTGACCTGGCTCATCTCCGGACGCCCCAAATACGTGCCTGACCAAGTCGCCGTCGTCTACATCTCCGACATCGGCGCATCCTTTCTAAAACCCCTCTTCGTCGTCGCATGCTGCATCACTGGACCCGGCCTCCTCATCTCGCTCACGATCGAGCGTCTGCTCCGACACCAAGGCAGACTCCCGCGCGAGCATCACAAGCTCGAGCGCATCTTTGGCCGGCTCGCCATCGTCGGCGCCTTCATCGCCATGTGGGGGCTCGCCCTCCTGTCTGGCTTCGACACGGGGCGGTACCCGACCGCACACGTGGTCTTTCTCCTCGTCTTCATTATCGGCGTCGCCCTCTCTGCCATCTTCACCGTGATCGAGTTCCGGTGGCTCGCGCACGACTATGCAGAGATCGCAAAGCTGAAGCGGGCGTACGTCGCCAAGGCGGTCATCGGGCTCTCGTTGGTGCTCTTGGCGATCGTGTTTGGGGCGACGTTCTTTGATGCGCCGAACGTTGGAGGGGTGGTCGAGTGGACGATCGCGTTTGGATTTACGTTTTATTTATTGACTTTTGTGTATGATTTTCGGATGGCGAAGTCGGGTGGGATGGGAGAGACAAGCAAGGAGGGGATGGTTGAGATACCTTGATGGGTGCGCTCGCAGACGACATCACTAGTTGACCACGAGATCTTTATGACCACAGCCTCTT
>JBBPNQ010000656.1:0-13365 GCA_038090975.1 Boletellus pseudochrysenteroides
TTCAGGTACTGCCGGCGACCAAACCGTCGTTCCAACGGGGTATGTCTTATGGGAACATTTGTTACTAAGGGGTCGTGCTACAAATTACCCACTGGAATTCCTTGGTCCCCCATGTGTTGAATGTTTCTGGAGGGTATACTATGGGGCACACTCAAGCTAGGAAGACTTTGTGGCCCTTATGCTCGCCTTCGCGTGATTTATTGAAAACTTCCGTTTCATGCTATTCGCCCCCGTCATTGTTGCGGGTCAACGAGAAACATCTCAGACTTGGACCGATTGCATTCCACAGTAAGCTCCCCGAGTCTTGCGCGATTTCTAACGTTACACTGCTTTCATCGAGCAACAATTACCGGTTTCTTTAGGTAAGCAAACGTCACCCTCGTGACTCGACTGGATCTAGCCAGAGGAAATTATCCTCACTCGCGATGTTCTACTGAGCCTGCCAGCTAATGCAGGTAAGTGATTTGGAGAAGAATGTGCGCCATGGTACTCACTACCTTATTACAGGCTGTATCATCTCTCTTGGCAATCTCCGATTCGATGTTAATGTTAGAATTGCCTGAATCATCAATGATCGCACATCTATCTTCCATTCATGAACCCTTGAGATGACCGTGGACGCAGCACCGCCCAAACCTGTATGGTATCTGCGCGGGCGGAATGATTGCTAAAGAGGGTAGGTGGTTAACCACGCATTTATTCTTACTTGCTTCATTCTCATACAGTCCTGATCTGCTCTTACTACGGTTTCATTGTCTTGTATCCGACGGGGTTGTACCCACCCACATCCACACCTCTTCATGTCAAGCCCCTCTGGATCTCAGTTGCAAGTCGTCGGGACTGCAGTCAAACCAGCAATCGATCACATACGTGCCAGTGTATTTATTCAACGACATGCCAGATACTATCGTCTTGCAGATCCTGAGGGCTACTTGGTCGTCCCATTGTCGTGTTCCATCTCATCACTGTTCTACGGTTGTCATGTCTAGACATGTGCAAGTCAAGCGCTTCTCGTCTTCTCGATCTGATGCCAATCCTCACTTGACCAACATTCACCCGCGTGTCCTCTGTTACCTGAATTACACAACTTTTATCAAGAAGCATGCGGATTGACAGGTTCCGCTACACGCCATAGTATTAAAGCCCTATCTCCCAACGTCATCGTCCCCACTTGATCGAGCCTGTTCGAACTGGTATACTCACTCTCATCCTTCATCATGTTCGTGAAATCCCTTGTCGCGACTACCCTCCTTGCTCTCGCTGCCGCCACTGTTGCCACTGAACCTGCCAACCAGTGCGTAACTGGATCACTCCAGTGCTGCAACAGTACCACCAACAGTACTTCTACCCTCAGCCCCGAGGTCCAGACCTTGTTGCTCGCACAGGGTTTCACAGGAGACAATGTCCCCCTCCCGATCAGCCTCACTTGCAGCTACATCTTCACCATCAATGTTGGTGGTGATGTCGCTCGGTAGGCCGCCTTTGCCTGTTGATCGAATTCAAAGCAACGATGAGCCTGTCTGCTGTGAAAACAACAGCTTCAGTAAGCAATTTGGAGAAATTTTTGCGCCGCGTTCCATTGGTTTTTATTTCCCGTCTGTTAATGGAGTGGGCATGCGACGGCAGCCATTTGCAACGAGAAACGATCTTTGTTCGTGACCTAATGTTTGCTGCAGCACGCTGACAGGCCACTGGTGTCAAGGGTAAGATGACGTTGACCTAGAATAACTTTTATTCAGCACGATGGATAGCATATATGCAGAGGCTGAGATTGCCTTTTTTACAGATAATATTCACAAAATGATGATTGCAAGCTGCCATGGGGAGCAGCTCGTTATCACTTACCATCTGCATGAATTTGTGTGTTTGAAAACAGCCGAAAGTGTTCGTAGACGCAGACGCGAGGAGCAGGAAGGACGTTCAGCTCATCCTTTCACTTGGCTTTGAGTACTGGTAAAGGGTGTTTCCTTTGAGGAATAGATTGTCGACTAAGGCAAGTCATGATGACTGGATTTGTGTGACCGTGATAGGACACGGCGTCCGAAACTATCCATATCAGGGCCAGTCTCGACACATGATGTCCTTGCGCAAAGTACATCCCCCTTCATGGAGAGCGAAACGTACGATAATGCTGCAGGCCTGACAGCGGAGATGGAGCACTTTGTATCAGAACTGATGATGCAGCCAGATCGAGAGCAGGTGGCTTCGGAAATCAGTGGTGAGTACCTTCAATTTGGATTTCGTGGATTCCCTCGGAGCGCTGCAAGTTCTCTGAACCCATGCGATACATCTTTCTCTCGCAGTGCTGCAATCTATCTATGGAGGTGATGCGGTCCATCTGTGGCGTGGTTCGAGAGTGGGTAGCCCCGAGTATACTTTGGATCGGATGCCAAGTAACGGGACGGACACTGTTCGCTATGTCGTTTCACTAAAGTACGTGAGTCATCCACCACCATTCTATTCATCTTTCTATCCTCTCCCTACCCCTCTGATAGTCTTCCATCCCACGAGGACGTGTCTATCCGCATCCTGGTTTCCTTACCTCCCTCCTACCCCGCCGAGAGCCCACCCCAGCTGCAGCTCCTCTCGCGCTACATTGGTGCCTTTGGCGTCGATTCGTCTCTCTTTGGGTCGATAATCCGCACATTTATATCTATATCCGGTGTGGAGTGGTCTCCCGATACCGTGTGCGTCTTCGACGGACTACAGAGCGTTCTCGAGCGGTGCGAATCATGGTATGAAGACAAGCTCAACAAAGAAAAAGTGGGTGAGCTTATACGAGAAGACACTCTTGGGCGTGATTCAACACCACAAGAATCGGTGGAATTCACGGAGGAGGGCGGGGAGGGAATGGGGAGGGTGTCGCGACCGATACCCACTTTCCAGGACGCGGCACTACCAGAAGGAATCAAGCTCATCGAAGCTGAGCCGATCGTGGATCGTAAAAGCGTATTTGTAGGGCGGGCATGTCAGATATCACATCCGTCGCAGGTTCGTCGTGTGCTGTCTTTTCTAGCGCTAATTTGTTTTTGGATCGCGTCTGGCTAATAAAACTGTGCTGGTGTTTCCATATTTCTAGGTTCCGCTGATACTGAACCACTTGATGTCTGACCGACACATTGCCCGTGCGGCACATCCGATCATCAACGCCTGGCGCTGCCAAGTCGGAAACGTAGTCCATCAAGGTGGGTGACCCTATACCAACTTGCGAGGCGGATGGCGTGGCTAAGCGGCGAATGACAATACATCCAAAGACAATGACGACGACGGTGAGACGGCGGCAGGGAGTCGGCTCGCACATTTATTGTCCATTCTGGTAAGAGGCGTCCATTTCTTATGGACCGGGAGTGTTTGGCATAGCCCGAGGCTGATGCCAGTTAAACCTTGGTTACGATGCAGGAGATCAACAACGTGCTCGTTGTCGTCACGAGGTGGTTCGGAGGGATTCACCTTGGACCGGATCGCTTCAAACACATCAATCACGCGGCACGAAATGCACTGGAAGTGGGTGGCTTTTTAGATCAAGTAGAGGGAAGCAGGAGCGGGACCAAAGGACGAAAACGTTGAGCTCTGCCTGGGTATTATTAGAGTGGCGGGAAATGAGATGTTGTACGCAGCTGGACACATGTAGGACTCGACGTTCCCAGGACTCCTTGTATTCCTGACCTTTTTGGCGTTGGGCTTGAAATATGATACCACTCCGACACCTTCCCTCCTCGATATCATTCAGAGTCCTCGCGTCGAGGATAGCGACCCACCACCGCCCAAGGTCGACATTGTGGTACAGAATGGCAAGCACAGCCAATACGAGCGTCGTATGTCCCAACCATTCTCGTAGTTGCTCACACGGCTGATAGTTTACTCGTCGCTTTTAGTGGGGACTCAAGGATCCAACGCTGATCAAGACGCAAGGGTACATTGACGGGAAATGGGTCGACGCCATTGGAGGCGAGACGATCCTTGTAACGAGTGGGTACTCCTTCATGATCATATGCCCCGACTCGTTTCTGGGGGCACGGGGCGTGCATGGGACGTGAATACTCATACATGGGTGCTTGTTCTATTGCTGTAGATCCTGCGACCGAGGAAGAACTGGGTGTGGTCCCTGAGATGGGGCTCGAGGAGACCAGAACTGCGATTGCAGCAGCCGGAAAAGCGTTCCAGACGTGGGGAAAGACGACAGCCAAGGTTCGTTCTCTTGTGGGATAAAGCTGGAATGCATTGACCGAACACCGAGTCATTTGGAATTTCCTGGATGTAGTACCGACATGACATTCTCATCCAGTTCTTTCGGTTGATGCAGGAACACCATGACGACTTGGCTCGCATTATCGTGCGTCGGTATCCCATAGTTGGGTGTGATTTGACGTTGACGTGGTATTAGACGTTGGAGAACGGAAAGACATTGTCAGATGCCAAGGTGGGCTAGTCTGCTCCAGGTCTTGTGCGTGTACCTCAATGCGGTATTTTAGGGCGAGAACGTGTACAGTGCATCTTTTTTGGAGGTGAGTCACACATATGCAGGGTGTGTCTGGTCTAACTGGGTCGGTCTCGCAGTGGTTTGGTAAGCACCTCTGCTTTGCGAAGCACGACGCGAAATTTGAATCCGTGTCATACAGCCGAGGAGGCCGTCCGCACATATGGTGGTAAGCACTCTCAAAGCTGGCTAGTTCGAACATGTGCATGATTTGCTTCGCAGAACAAATCCCCTCGCCCCTTACCAATATACGGAACGTCGTGATCAAACAACCTGTTGGTGAGTACGTGTGTCATGCTGACCCTGGTCCGTGACTGACCACGTGTTTGAAAGGCGTCGTGTAGGTATTGTCCCGCCGTTTAATTGTAGGGCGCGCTCACTGTCATGGCAGGTCGATCCTCACACCGTGGAACTTTCCGTCTGCGATGATCACCCGAAAACTTGGAGCAGCACTCGCGGCAGGTTGCACGGCGGTGATCAAGCCGTCACCCGAGACGCCTTTCTCTGCCCTCGCACTGGCCGAAGTAGGTATCACTGCCTCGACGTTTGTAACATGATTACTGAACGGATTGCTTATGCAGCTCTCCCGGCGTGCGGGAATACCTGACGGCGTCATCAACATGGTCACGACGCAAAAGAATATCCAAGAAGTTGGTCGCGAGATGTGCGAAAGCAAGACCGTCCGAAAGGTCACATTTACAGGCTCGACGGCCGTCGCCAAGTTATTGTATAGCATGTCCGCTTCGACACTGAAAAAGTGCGCCCTCGCTTCGTTTCTTTAGTTGTGGGCTTCCATTCACCCGATGAAAAAGAATATCAATAGAAGCTGGTGGCAACGCGCCGTTTATCGTCTTTGACGACGCCGACATTGAAAAGGCCGTTGAAGGTAACATTTCAACTACTCGTGGAACCCGAGCCCTGTCCGCTCACGCTACTTCATTCAGGTGCCATCCTATGCAAATTCCGTGCATCGGGCCAGACGTGTATCTGTGCCAACCGCATCTACGTTCAATCATCCGTCTACGCCGACTTTGCTTCTCGGCTCGCCGAAAAAGTAGCTGCGTTGAAAGTCGGGAACGGACTCGACTCGGCGACGTACGTCGACGCTCCAACTAGAGCTCGTGAATGTACGATACTGATGCGCTAATGATGACGGCGCGTTTACAGGACACACGGCCCGCTCATTCACGACCGTGCTGTCTCCAAAGTCGTCCGACACGTCGAGGATGCTGTCGCACTCGGTGCCAACATCCTCGTCGGGGGCCACTCTCTAGACTCCAACACCGACACCGACGCCAGCCCCTCCATTGGCTCGTTCTACCCCCCCACTGTCCTGTCCGACGTTCCCCCAACCGCGCTGCTCACGCAGGAAGAAACGTTCGGTCCGATTGCCGCGCTGATCAAGTTCGAGACGGAGGAGGAAGTGATTGCGATGGCCAATGCATCCGAGGTGGGACTGGCGGGGTACTTTTTCAGTCGGGATGTCGGACGGGTTTGGCGGGTCGCGGAGGCGCTCGAGGTGGGGATGGTAGGGACAAATACGGGGCTGATTACTCATGCGAGTATACCGTTTGGGGGGGTGAAGCAGAGCGGTCTCGGTGAGTCTCGTTTGTTCTGTCTGGGTGGAACGGGTCCCTGACGATTTGGGGGTTGACAGGACGAGAGGGCGGACATGGGATCGAAGAGTATTTGAACCAAAAGTTGATTGCGTTTGGTGGGCTTTGAGAGATGTCATTGTCTTTGTTGTCCATGTTGTATCATTGTATCACACTTCCTTGTGCTCTCTTGTATTTTTTTTTTTTTTTTGATGTCCCCGAATGATCTCACAAAGCAAGAAAATCAATTGGAAAAACAGTACATAGTTCGGTACGTCTACCCTCCTTCTCCCTGTTCGTGGCGGCTACAACTTGACCTTGGCCCCCACCGGTTTGCCTTCCTCCACGACAGGGTTCACGAGTGTCCCAATCCCATTCCCGATCCAGACCCGGCAATCATCGCCATGTCGAAGCACGATGGCAGGCTTGCGGGTGAACCCGACACCGGCGGGTGTGCCCGTGAGAATGACCGAGCCGGGTTCGAGCGTGGTGGCCTGAGAGAGAAAGGCAATCGTTTGCCGCACGTTGAAGATCTGGTCTCTGTTCCAGAAGAGCGTTGAGTATGGTGTGCGCGACGTTTGGACGCACGCGCGAGGACATACCTGGTGCTACCGTTCTGGAGCGTCTTGCCGTTGAGCGTACACGTGAGGGGGAGGACCTGTGGATCAGCGATGGCGTTGTTGGAGACAAGACACGGTCCGAGGGGGGTGGTGTTGTCTGCGGGAGGTCAAAGTGTATGATGCGCGTGAAAGATGGCGCACAAGGAAACACAACGGACCGAATCCTTTGGAGAAGCTCCATTGCGACGTTGTCAGCTGGTGCTTGCGGAAGGAAACCTACATCCCACAGGCAAGTTGAAGAGGACCAAAAACACGTCTCGATGGTGAGGCAATGCGGATCGTGAGTCGCAGCAAGCGAAAAGGGCACGCACGTCGTTGGCGCCAGTGTACCCGAGGACATAATCAAGTGCCTCCGCCTCGGACACGTTCTTTGCCGTCTTTCCGATGACGATGGTCAACTCGACTTCATAGTCGGAGAGGTGCTCCTCGACAGGTTGGGCGACTCTGGGAACTTGGATCGGTGCATTGGGCCCAATTATGGACGAGAGAGGTTTATAGAACAGAATCGGCGCGCTGGAGGGAAGCGGTAGAATCAGTACCGACAAATCCATGAACCGACAAACGAACACACTCACGCAGGCTTTGGCATGTTCGTCTCAGCCTAGACAACCCCAACTGCTAAGTCGGACAAAAAGAACGAGCAAGAAAGGACACACGGCGTGATCGGAGTAGTTGAGACCCAGACATCGAACGATCCTGAGTTCCTCGCGCGAGAGAGGGGCGAGGAGTTCTTTAACGGTAAGGACCGTGCTGATGACCTGCGCGGCAGGGTCGAGTGCCGAGCCGACAATTTCATGGGCTTTGATGGTTTGCTTGTTCCATGCGGCGAGACCAACTGGAAAAGGATGAGTGAAGACGGGGCCGAAAACAAAGGCGACTTGCCGTCAAGTTTTGGGTCGACGGGTTGGCCGATGTGCACTTGGGAGGTCTCTGCAGCGATAAAACGAATGAGACGCGTCCATTGCTGCGGTTGTTTGTGAGCACGGGGGGTTGTGGGCATTTAGATGAACTTACGGTTCGGATGGGTGCCATGGTGGTGGTGGTGCGCTGGGAAGGACATCGTCATACGTGCACGACTTTGTCTGACACCCCTCCGCATTCCCATGCCGTACGATCACGTGGAAACAACGCGGGCTTAATTTCGAGTTCATCCAACAACACGCAGCCTGTGTCTCATCGATTCACCACTCACCATGACCATGAAAGATACCATCCAAGACGCCCTCGATGACGTGCGCATCCCAACTGTCCTCTTGTGATGAAAACGGCATACTGAGATGCAGCTCACCAGATCAGCTCTCCAAGCGCGTCGTCCAATCGCCGGTCACGGGCGCTGGCAGTATTGGAGCAGCAACTGGCGCTGGCATGTGCGTCCGATGTGCAAGACGATACCATGCGTCACTTTCTCGAACTTCAAGACACGTTTCAATGTAACGGTAAGAGACAGATTCGGGTTCAACGGATCTGCTGTTGAACGTGGTGGTTCAGTTCCGTCAAGGACGTTTTCTTGGATACAAATGGCAGCATCGCGCGTAGAAGCACTTGCTGGCAAGACGGCGAACGACAGTACGTCAGCTCAACACTCAACACGCGACCTATCCCCGATATTGACCGAGCGATGCAGAAGATCGAGAGACGGAACTCGACGTGATTTGCTCCCAACTGTACCAGCTACTCTCGGTGATACAGGGAATCGCCTTGCACCACACAGCCAGCAAAGTGTATCTAGGTCGCCGATATGCACTGGAGGTACGGAATACGATCCAAGTTTGTGGTTGTGCTGAGTGGCGTTGCAGATTCTAGTAGCGCTGTTGACGACGTCGCGGCATACATCCATGATCACACCGTCATCGGTTGGTAGCTCAGTTGCAGGCGTGTCATCGGACAAGACATGGTCGATTGCCCACCTTTCCTCCGCTGTTCTGGACACCTTGCTTTGTGTGCTTGTTGACTCGTCGGCTGCACTGCGGACGTTTGAAGACGTCAATGGTGTGCAGGCTGTCGTAAAGATATTAAAGAGAGCAGGAACGCCACGAGAAGTGAGGTACGCGATCGGGTTGGCAGAGATGGATCGATGGCTCATGTCAGTCGCAGGATGAAGTGTCTTGAATTCCTGTACTTTTATTTGATGGACGAGACCACGCAGGATATGAGTGGCGTATCGTCGGTAGGATCGCAAACGACCCCGAGCACGCCGGTGACGACTCGGGTGCACGGGGCGACGCGAGCAACAGGGGCAAAGATGTTCCCACGACCAGTATCGGGCACATCAAGCTTATCAAGTGGTTCGTCCTCGTCCTCATTCACATCTGCGTTTTCTGTGGCGACGGACTCGAGCGAGAGCAGTGTGCAGAGCGTGCGAATGCCATCCCCGGTGAAAAAGTCGTACTCGACCCCTGCGAACATGCCAGGCCCGCGCACACCACCGGTTTCGCCACCAGGCGGCAAGAAGACACCGCGGGCGATAATGACGCGCCCGATGCTGTTGCTGCAGAAGGATGTCGACTATGAGCCACAGAGTCCGAGGAAGGCACAGGGACCACGGGTGTGTGTGTCTGAGGAGTTTACGGGAGCGGATCCGGGTGGGCGGGTGCTGACGATGGAGGAGAAAAAGGAGATACTGGGCACACTGCTCGGGAACGTGGACGCGCTGGTGGAGGGGGTGCGCCGTGCCGGCATCTGGGGACTGACGTAATACACTCGTACGATCAGACCGGGCAGCCAATCGGATCGATTCGCAGGCCGAGCAAGATGACGGAGACGCCGCTTAGTCATGACTGTCTCACTCAGCACAGTTGCACCGCATTCCCGTTGCACTTGCCTATGAAACTGGCCCGCATATCTGGTGGCCCCTCTCATCCTCTGCCCTCCATGATCTCGTCTCCCCTCCGCAGGCCTGCCTCCCTCGCAACCGCCTTCGTTGGCGCAGTCGCAAACATCGCCCTCGCCATCTACCTCTGGGGCACGTGGCGATCCCTCGTTTGGGAGCCTGGAAGCGAGTGGGAGGGTTCCCGCTTCTCCCTCTCCAGAGACGGCGCCCGCCTCATCTGCGGCCTGTTCTCTGCCTACTTTGCCGCCGCCGCCGCCATATGTGTATTCGGCATCGCGGGTATTGCCAAGGTACCACACTCTCTTCCCAGCCCTGCCCTTCTCACTCCCCCTCCTAGGGCATACCATCCTTCGTTCGCATCTACCGCAACTATGTCATCGGCGACTTTGCTTTTTGCACTCTGTTCGCCGTCTTGGCATCCTCCGCGGCCGTAGACCCCGCTGTGCGCACTCATGTCTGCGAACAAGTATCAAGCCAACCAGACCTCCTCAGGGATGTCATCGACCTCGGCCTCACTCTCGAGAATTGTGAACAATGGTTTGAACGTGGTCTCGTGGCATTCATGGCTGTCTTCCTCCTTCGCACTGTCGTTCGCGTGTGTACCGCTCTCTCCCTTAGCTACTAAAACCCTCACACACCGTGTTCACAGATACATTTTATCGTTGCACTCTCGCGTTTCTACTCCCATCTCGCATCGGGTTATCGCTGCAACCCATCATGTACGCACGACTTTACGCCCCTCGAGCGGATATACCTCCTCCCGCATCCGCCCATTGACCCGAACGACAAACGTACCTCCCTCAACGAGGCATCCACGCAGTCGCCTATTTACGCACCCGTACCATTGGCACAAGTCTCCCCGCAGATGGCTCACCAACTGCGCGCGACTGCAACGGAAGCCTGGATTAGCCGAGTCCCCTCATTCGTTCGCGTGCCCTCTTACGACACCGGAAATGAACCCCCGCTGTACGATGTCCAGACTTCGCCCTCCGTCGGGCCTATCCATCTCAAAGACGAGATATGTTGACGACCCCCATCATCGCGTTTCCATCCTTTGGGCATTGCTCTTGATGGTTCTATTGTGGGACAACTTGGGGTATGGGCGCAAGACATCTTAGTACATACTTAATTTGAATCATGGCCGTGTAATCGTAAGTGTTTTTTAGTCATCATGTCCCCACACGCACGCGCTTATCGCATGTATGATAATCATGATCTTTCCGCATGCGTCCTCCGTTGTACTTGCTGTTCAGTGTGGTCTGGTAACTTGCTTCTGGAAACATTTGTTGCTCTTGATGAAGACCAAAAAAGGATGAGGGGCCACGGCCATTCGAATTTCGAAATGAATCTTGACATGGGCTCTCCTGTCCTCATGGCGGGGTTACTTAACCGCTAGCCTTTCTCCGTATGGTTTAATAGATGTGGGTAACTCGGAGAGCATACGGTAGTGGGATCAGGGCCATTGTTCCTACTCCGTGGCAGCAGGCCACGGGCGCGGACGGCTGCGTGCAGTATTTCTTCAGCCGTTTTGGGAGGTTAGCACCGTTTGTCAAAATTGTAAAATGCGGCGTTACATCATTGTTCGGTTTGGGGTGACGTGTTATTACCAACCACCCTTTCGCCCATGTCGTGGCTGTCAAAGAAGGTACGTCTCCGAGTCAGACGTCCATGGCGAGTTTGAGCAGCGATGATACTTACATACGTGGCGCCGACGGGCAGGCAGTACATGTCAAGTTGTCTCGTAAGCTGGTATGAGCCTAGACACTCGGCCACGTACCGACCCCATGTGACCACCTTTCTCACGTGGTACCGCTGTATCACTTGTACGTCAGCGACCTTTCCCACTTTCAGTCCCTTTGGAACTCGGACGCGAACGCGGATCACCGGACGATGTGTCTGGTGCGCAGCGTCAGATGGTAGAAAGTCGTGGGGATGATGCATGGATGTCCGAGTCGGACTAGGAACGATCACGGACACGGTCGCGACGTTCTGATTATTGAGACCGATTCGCACGATCTCTGAAATTGCGTCTGTGTTGAGGCGGGTATGGGTGAAGTCCGCCCGGGCATCTTCGGGTTGTTCTCAGCCTCGGCCCCGGGCCGTCGGAGATGACTGGACAGGTGATGCGATTATTGACAGCCCGAGGTGAACCACGTCGCAGGCACCCAGGTATTCTGTATCTGGACGGAGCAATGTTGGCGAGAGAACAATTAAAATGTTCTCCCGTGTCTAGACACCCCTCTACGAAGTTGTTCACTGTGTTTGCTTGATGCCGGGTGTGGCGAAATGGACCAGGGTCGGGGTTTAAGGGCGGAGTGGCCTGAACGGCTGTGTGCCAACGTGCGTCGGGTCCATAATTCCGAATAAAAGTGGTGTGGAACGAGACAGTTCACCTTTTCCAGTCTGGGAAGAAGGAAAAGTGGTCCAGATCGGTGCATACCTCCCGGGCCCCGGTCAGAGTCGGGTGCCGACGATCCACGATTGGTGAGATGTGGGTGGCCTCCTTTCCTAGAGCGAAAGTGCGAATGCGAAAGTGTCGACTCGGGTCCGAGGAAACGCGTTCGCACAAGCCCGGGATTACGCATAGACGGGTCTATAAGAGGAGCAGAGGGCTCTACGATAGCGAAAATCATTCTGAAATTATGACATCGAGGTGAGCTGAGAAAGTGACTAAGAGAACACCAGCGCTGGGCAATGCAGCCCGCGAGCAAACTTTGGTGCTCGATCCAGTGAGACGAGGACTGGAAAACTGGAAGCTGGTCAACAAGCGTAAGCATGTCACGAAGGCACCTTTATACCCCGCTCCCCAACTCGGCACACGACGTCGACTGTAAGAGTGCTGAACAGAACTTGTTGGTTTAGGTGGACTGATGAGCGTATGCAAGGTCAGGGAATGCACTGTGAGGAGCGCCAGGCCAGCAAAGCGTCGTGGCAATGAACAAAACGTAAAACAACTGCGCTGTCGTCGCACTATCGCCACACCAACCACGTACTAACCAGAGGAAGACATGGCCCAAGTCCGCCCACGCTCGTCATCGTCCGCGGTCGACCAAGCTCACCACAAAAGGCCCAAAACGAGCCACACCCCAGACCACACTGTGGGCACCGATTCGGTCCAGGACGTCGTCACGCGTTTCGTCACCCATCTCTTCGATGGGTCCCATGTCGACCAACTACGCACCAGCTACGCAGATAGCACACCATTCAAGCACGTCGTCCTCGACACCCTCTTTCATGACGACCTTTTGCGGAGCGTCAAAGACGAGTGTATCGAGCATCTCAGTTTTACGGAAAAGGAAACGGACATTTACAAGGTATGTCATACTGTGGGCGTATCAGACGACCCATCTCTCATCCGCTCGCTGGTTAGGTCAACCAAACAGGCGACCTCGCCTCCCTCTCCTACCTCTCCGACGACCAACGTGCTCTCTTCCCGAACCTCCTCGCCCTTCGTGATGCCCTCTACTCCTCGCGCTTCCGCACCTTTCTTCAATCCGTCACAGGCTGCGGTCCACTCTCGGGTACGGCCCAAGACATGTCCGTCAATTCATACACCCGTGGCTGTCACCTTCTCAACCACGACGACGTGATCGGCACGCGCCGCGTTTCGTATATCCTCTACATGCCCCTCCCGGGCGACAAACCATGGCGCACAGAGTACGGCGGCGCACTCGAGCTCTACCCCGTGCAAGAGGGCGGGGCTATTCCCGAGCCACAAGTCGCCCCCGTCAAAACAATCCCACCGAGCTGGAACCAATTCGTCTTTTTCGAGGTCCAGCCCGGAAAGAGTTTCCATTCCGTCGAGGAAGTCGTCGTCGACGAACAGGGTCATGCACGATTGAG
>JBBPNQ010000657.1:0-13362 GCA_038090975.1 Boletellus pseudochrysenteroides
GGAATTGCATAGACCAAAGAACATGACCATGGGTTCAAAAGAACCTCGGTGGCAGACAAAGGCAGCTTTCCATTTGTCACCTTCTTTGATGTGGATATTGTTATATCCTCAGCGAAGATCTATCTTGGTAAACCATTTTGAACCTTTGAGCTTGTCTACAAGCTGCGAGATCAGAGGCAGTGGGTAATTGTTCTTAACCGTGTGCTTGTTGAGATAACAATAATCTTGTACCATTTGTTTACAACCATCTTTCTTTGGAACAAAGAATACTGGTGATGTTTGTTCAGATTTAGAAGGACAAATATACCCTTTCTTTAGTTGATCATCAACAAAGTCAGAAATGTCTTTCTCTTCATCGGCAGAAAAGGTATTAGATGACCTTTCTACAGGATGGAGGTATCTTTAAGATCAATTGCATGATCCCAAGGCTTCTTAACAGGCATTCGTTTGGATTCTTTCTTTGAGAAGACCTTCAAGTACTTATGGTATTCTCTGGGAATGAGATCCTTGGGTTTAGAATGAACTTTAGATGGAGGAGTCATAGCTGTCTTGATTCAATGATAATGATGTAAGGCATCTCGTTCATCAGATTCAATCTGGTGAGCAAATGCAGGTTTGCCATGAAGAGAATTACATAACCAGAAACATCTAGTCATATGGACTTTTCCAGTAGACCAGTCTATTTCTGGATTATGGTTCTTGAGCCATGTATAACTGAGTATCATCTGATTTTTTCCAAGGTCAGTGACTTCAGCAATTGTATGTTCTCGGTGTCCTTGAAAGTCAAGAATAACTTTGGCTTGATGCATGATGGAACCAGTGGAGTTGGTAGTACCATCAGCATTGTAAACTGGAACTGGTTTAGCTAAGGCTATAAGCAGGAGTTTATTCTTGTTTGCAAAGGTTCGGTCAATAAATATAGTATTAGCTCCACTATCAAGAAGTGCGGATGCTTTAATAAAGTGATCATGGTGGTGAGTGGGAGCAATAGCAATGGGAAGAACTATTTCTTGAGTATGAACGGATCTAATCTGAGCATGTTCTGGGATTCCTATGGAGGCAATAAAGGAAGGTGTGTGAACAGAATCAAGCACCAGAACAAAGCCCTGGCCAAGCTTCTATTCAACAGAAGACCCTGTTCAGCTATAATTTAGATTGGAAGAGGAGTCACTAGAAAGGGAACAAGATGAAGCATTGGCAACTTGAATACCCAGATGATTCAAGTCACTTTGGCTTTTCCCTTATTGGAAGGAACAAGAGCAGAAGAAGAAGAGGATCCATGTTTTTGGCAAGCCTGTTTGGCTTCTTTCATATTATAAATCATTCCTTGAACATAGCAGGCACCACCATCATCAGTGGAGTCCAAGCTAAGTTCATCAAGAGATTGGATCTTTCAACGAAAATGGGAACAAGAAGGCTTGTGATCACCACGAGACCAGTGACATTCACAGCATCATGTTGATGGTTTAGTGCAGTTCTTGGCAATGTGACCAGAGAAACCACAATTGTAACATCCAGCTGGTGGATGTTTTCGAGAGGATGATGGCTTCTTTGAGATAGCATCAACATCCATAGTGTTAGGATCATGATGAGATTGGTACCAGAAAGGGGATGGTTCAAATTGTATGAAAGCAGAAGGCTTATTCAAGAAGTGCTGTGTTTGGAAGATTTGTCCAACTTCTAGGACAGAGTCAAGATATTCCTGGAGATTGTGAGTTCGTTCTCCACAGCGAATAATCTCGTTTCAGATCTCAGGAAGAATGTTGCCTTCAAGAATATAGGCGGCATGAGAATCTTCGATAGCAGCTTCTTTGTAAAGCTTCTTGAATTCTTCCACAAAGTTGAAGATGTGGACTTTGTTGGACTGTTTGAGCTTCTGTAGCTTTCATAATGCCCAATCAGGCTTGGCAACAGGACAGAAATGTTCTTGGAGATCTTTTTCCAAGGTTGTCCATTTATAGTCACGTTCCTGTTGTAGGTGGGTGGATGCAAAGGTACCGGCATGAGTACCAGTCATGTGTGAAAGAACAGCGACAACGGCATCACAGGATTTGGGAATGATGGAATCCTGATTGACTGAAAGCCAAACAGTGATCTTTTCCCACCATTCATCAAACTTTTTGATTTCACCATTGAAGTTACCAGGATCTACGAAGATTTCAATCTTCTTCGAGATTTTGGTAGTCACGGAAGAAGAGCCAGGCAAGGTGGAGGCTAGAATCTGTGCATTGGCTTCTTCTAAGTCAGCATTTGCTTTCTTTAGGTCCTCAGTAAGCTTGGCTATGTTCCCAGACATAAAGCCAAACTATGTAGCAATTATAGATAGACATTGTGTGGGATCTTGTTCATCAAGAAGTTGGGTAAGAAAGCAGAAGAGGAAAAGGTAGAAGGAGATGGATCTGACATATTGAAAGAGAAGCTAGAGGTATGAGTTTAGGAATCAATTTCTGCTTTGGTAATAGTGGGTAAAGGTTCAGTGAAAAACCACTCAGGGATTTCAAAAAAGACAGCAGTAGCTCGTTCTCTACAAAGCTGTTCTCTACGATGAATCCTATCAGCTATTTCATGAGGATCAAGGGAAATGCCTTGAGGACAACAATAGTAGATATCTCTTTCGTGCTCGAGGGCAGATTACTCTTGCTGGTAAGTGATGGCATGAGTAATCCTGTCAAGAGCGACGAGTCTGTCTTCCTGTTAGATAATGTATCACTGGTGTCAGTCACTAAAGACACAATTAGCGATCCTTGTGAGAATGTCCTCAGGAATAAGATCTGCAGCGAGATCTACAAATTCCAGGTGATGGACGAAGTGGTAGAAGCTGAGAGTATCAAAGGGAAGAATTTCAGAAGGCCAACTATCAGCTTCTGGATCAAGGGGTGGTTCTTCAGGGACAAAATGGTGCCAATCAGGGTTATGAGTGGACCACGAATTGTTTTCCCAGCCAGATTCATCAATAGGGGCAGCCCAATCTGCAGCTATTTCTGAGGGAGTAGAATTGGAAAATGGAAGATGATCGGGAGATTCTGATGTCTCAGGAGGAATAGGGGATTTGGTGGCAGGACCTTCCTGGGGCAGAATGGGAACTTGTGTGTAAGCAACTAAGGCACAACCAACAACAAACGAGAAGTTGTTGCAAGAGTAGTGTCACAGTCGTGAACAAACAGGTCTAAACAGAGGACAACAGTGCTAGGCACTACCTGGAATTTCCCTGGGTTTATCCTGATTTATCCGACACTCATACTGGCACTACAAGGCTCTAAAGCCATACTCAATCCTCATTCACTCTCGCATCACGTGACCTATCAACTGACACTCACCTAGACTCCCTCACATGACTAGACCCAGACCATGACATCATAGTGATGTTATACCTCATGAATACCTCATGCTCGCCTCATGTCATGGCTATGCCACAGCTATAGCCTCATGCCTTTCATCTCCGTGGCTTGGTACAGCCTTATGCATTGCCTTTGCCTCATGCATCATCATATGCTCTGCCTCGGCTCATCATGCCCTTTGCCCTTGCCTCATGTGCACTGGTATGCACTGCCTTATGGTCATATATGCTTACTGTACATGCGATTCCATTGGACTCTTACTATATGTAGTATAGTCTCTCTCATGCACTGCTTGGTCTATGCGCATATCCCCAGAGTATATAAGGGCTCATGTATTCGCCCATCTCCCTCTAGTTTTGTCCACTTTGGAGAGTCCCCACTGTCTACACCCTAGGCTCTAGTGGCTTTACCTTTCCAATCTCACATAACTCATTACTATTGTTTCTTGAGGGTTGTGCTAGTCTGGTTAGCATAAGCTCGTAACCAAGGACAAGACCCTAGCGCAATCACCATAGCTTGGTAGGCTTTGGTTGTTTCAAGTAGTGAACCTGAAAAACTAGGGGTTTACCAAAAGGGACTTGGCGATAGACAAGATAAACAATAGTGACAAGAACAAATGCAATGACTTGAGCAAGAAACTTAAGCAGAGAGCTAAAGATTTCGTTCAAGAACATAGAGAGTAGAATGAGGATGAATAGAGTAACTTTCATAAGGGCTAGGGAGCCAATACAAGAGTTAATGCACTTCAGAATCATCTTCTGAGGTAGGAAGGGAAGGAGCTGGAACGTGTGGAATAAGGAAAGGGCCTGGATTAGGATGAGTGCGAAGCAAGGGGTGAGGAGTGAAGATGCAGCGATGAGGGCGGTGAACACTGCGAACTTCCTGAACTTCATCTGCTAGAGTGTCCTCTGATTCAGGGAACAGAAATGGAGTTCTAGGCCTAGGAGGTGGATGGACTCTGATTGGTTCGGGACTTGTAACCGGCAGAGGAAGAGTGTCTGATTGAATAAGGCTATGCTCTATGATCATGGCTACAGTACCTGTCAGGGCACCAAAGAGATTGGATGGGGTGGAGAGATGTATGGTAATGATGGAGAAGGAGAGGAGGCCTAATGTTATGGTCTCTTGACCAGCGAGGGTGAGGAGGGAGTAAATGAGGATCAACAATATGTCCAAGAAGGGGATCTCCCTGTAGATCACATAAGCAGTCCTGGACTCTCTCTCTTGCATCTCTAACCCATTGAGCAAGTCTTTACTTGTTCTCCTGACGCTGACCAAGGTGAATTCCTTCTGCAATAATTCTATTGACCTCTGAGGGGACAAATAGGCAGTGGAGATCACGAACTGAACTGTCAGCAAGGGTGTCAGATCCAGAGTAGGAGAAGAACGAGGAGGGGATAGGGGTGTTGAGATGGATTTGGTCCCAGTCCTCAGGGAATGGCAAGGGGGTCAGCAAGCGATGTGGCAACTGTGCCCAGTAAGGGGAGTTCAGTTGGTGCTGCTGAGGGCAATAAGGTGGCAGCAGAGAGGGTATGTGCCAGCTGCTACTATGTCTCACGGGTGCTACTTGGTCATTCGGGTCGAACGACAGGCTACAGTATGAGGGGAGCAAGGGACTAGGAGTTAGGGTAGGAAGGGAGGTGAGCTCAGTGCCTTCTTCCTTCTTAATGTCCAACTCTTCCCAATGAAGAGGGACAATGACTGGTGAAGGTTCTTGCTTGACAATAGACACTTGATGAAGAGAGTGACTCTTCAGTGATGACTAGAACAAGAGGCAGAGAAACCCTACTAATGCAGTGTCCTAGAGGTGACGGTGGCAAGATGCATCCGAGAGTCGGGGAGTTAGCTAGACTTGGCAACAGTAAGTAAAGTCTTGTCCTAGTGAAACAACCAATGCTAACCAGACTAGCACTAGCTGAGCTAAGACAGTAGTATTGAGTCAAGGGGTCTGGAGGCGCTTTGGTGGGCTCTCCAAGAGGACAAGACTGCAGCTGTAAGGCACAGCTGGTCCCCTTTATATACTCTACAGGATAGTGCATGGACCAAGCAGTGCGTGTGAGTACAACTACTATGTATAGTAAGAGTCTGAAGGGAGCACATGTACAGTAAGTGACCATGAGTAAGAATATAGCATGTGACAGACAGAAATGAAAGGCATGCAGCATAAGAAGCAAGGGCATAGGGCATGAGGAGACATGAGGCAAGTCATGAGATGATGCATAAGGCAAAGGTGGTGACATAGCCATGCACAGCATGGAGATTAATAGCATGAGGTGTATCATGAGGTATGACGTCGTAATGATGTCATAGTCTAGACTGAATCATGTGATGAGGGTCTGGACATTGATCATGTGATGCATCATGTGATAAGTCACATGACATGAAAAAGAGTGTGGAGCAACAAGTCAAGTGACATGTCTTGTGAGTGTAGTCTTAGCATTAGCAATGCAAGGAAAAATAGGGGCTTTTGGGTAGCAATTGTAACAGTATGGATATTGCAGAAAATTCACCTTCCTTTCAACCCTGCTCCATCTGATGTCTCTAAAGAAGAAGCTGGACCATCTACAAGACAAGGGATACTGCTTATTCAGAAAGTACAATCAGAACTTTCTATTCCAGAACAATCTACTGTTCAAATTGAACAAGAATCCACTCCCTGTAAGTGAGATAAGAAAGGAAAGAAGAAACAATCTTTTTCTCTTGGCAGACTAGTTTTGGACATAGTGCATCATAATAATGCACAAGCAATAGATTACTCCTCCTATATCACTCCTGATCCTCATAGAATTACACAGGAAGAATTTGAATGGGCCCTAGCTATGGATAGAGCTACAGAGGGAGTAGATCCAAACGATCTTATATATGATTCTGTTTTCAATGAATATCTTTTATTTTGCGCCAGAGTGAATATGCTTCAGGGTGATTCTACCAAATCTACCTTTAACCAGTCTCATTGGATGATCGACAGTGATTGTACTGATCACCTATTACCCTTTATAGATGGCTTCGTTCATCTTGGTCCAAACAAACAGATAGCCTCTGTTGCAAATGAATCTACTGTATCCATGCATGGACCTGGAACAGTACTGCTACAACAGGATGATGCCAATTTTGATGCTCCTGTCTTAACTCTGAAAGAAGTATGGTTCACCCCTGACTCAAATCATTGCCTCCTCTCTGTATCTCAGATGACTTGCCATGGCTTTCACTGTGAGATCAACAATCAAGGATCCTTTTTCTGGAACAACAGAGAATGCATGGTGATACAGGCTACTGCTTTGTCACCTGCTAACAATCTCCACTGGATTCAGTTGAAACAGATTACTCCTATGGTGAAACTTGTTGCCTCTCTTGCAAATAATCATTCTTATCAGATCTGGCATCAACATTTTGGTCGCACTTCTTGTAATGCTCTTCATCAAGCCTCTACCAATCTGTTGAGTGTTCCCACTTTACTTCTACCTTCCACTCTTCCTCCTTGCTGGGGTTGTCAGGTTAGTAAGATGTCCAATCACTCTTTTCCATCCTCCAATAAATAGGCTTCTTACCCTCTTGCTCTGGTTCATACAGATCTTGTTGATCCTTTTCCCATTGAACCATGCTCACATGCTTGGTTCATTCTCACATTTATTGACAACTTCTCCAGATATGCTCTACTCTTCTTTTTGCGGGTCAAGTCAGATCATGCACTACATTTCTGTAATATGGTTACTTGGGCCAAGACCTTCACTGGTCACACACTGGTGGGGAATATATGGGAAAGGAATTTCAATCATTCCTCACATTCTGTGGTGTTATGCACCAGACTTCTATTCCTCACAAACCACAACAGAACAGTCATGAAACAACCAATGCTAACCAGACTAGCACTAGCTGAGCTAGGGACAATGCGAAGGAGTCAAGGGTCTGGAAGAGGCTTTGGTGGGCTCTTCAAGAGGACAAGACTGCAGCTGTAAGGCACAGGTGGCCCCCTTTATATACTCTACAGGTTAGTGCACAGACCAAGCAGTATGTGTGAGTACAACTACTACATATAGTAAGAGTCTGAAGGGAGCACATGTACAGTAAGTGACCATGAGTAAGAATAGAGCATGTGACAGACAGAAATGAAAGGCATGCGGCATAAGAAGCAAGGGCATAGGGCATGGGGAGATACATGAGGCATACCATGAGGTGTGATGTTGTAATGATGTCATGGTCTAGACTGAATCATGTGATGTGGGTCTGGACATAGGTCACATGATGCATCAGGTGATAAGTTACATGACACAAAAAAGAGCATGGAGCGACAAGTCAAGTGACATCTCTTGTGAGTGTCATCTAGGCATTAGGAATGCAAGGGAAAATAGAGGCTTTTGGAAAGTGATTGTAACAGTAGATAGGTCAAGAGAGGCAAGAGAGATGATGTTTTGTCTTTGAGAGATGGAAATGGATTTCATGGTGATGATGAGAAAATAAGCAAAGGGTGGTAGGGTTTATATATGTTGGATCATACTCATTACATAAAGGTAACATAATAGAACACTTGATGGATATATGTAATGATATCACAGCATGCCAGGGCCAATATATATAATCAAAACTTTAAGTCAAAAAACTGTGCGCATGACATGTCATTTTCAAATGGCTGCTATTCTATCAATTCTCATCCAAATCACTTGATTCTTGGACCAATAGAAAGCCAAGCGTACATACTGCATTCCATACACTTGTGGTTTAGGGCCAGGGTTGGGGGTTATTGCATTTAGTCATAACTAATGTAAAACATGCAAACATGTGGACAGTTTTTTGAGCCACTGTATTTTCTCTGGCACAAAACAAAAGGCATTCATTGCTTTCATTATTGTATACAAGATCATTTGGATCTACTCCCTCTGTAGCTTTGTCCATAGCTAGGGCCCAGTTATATTCTTCCTGTGTTATCTGATGAGGATCAGGAGTGATATAGGAGTAGTCTATGGCTTGTACACTGGTATGATGTGCAGTGTCCAATACTAAACCGCCAAGAGAATAGGTTTGCTTCTTCTTTCCTTTCTTGTCTTGCTTACCAGGAGTTGGTTCTTGTTCTTTTTAAATGGTTGTTTGTTTTGGAACAGAAAGTTCCAGTTGTTCCTCCCAAATAAGCAGTATCTCTCATCTCATGAACAGTCCAGCTCCTTCTTTAGAGACATCAGATGAAGTGGGGTCAAAAGGAAGGTAAATTAGTTGCAATATCCATACCTGTATCCATCTCAGCATCTTTGTCTGTGGTACCAGGCTGCCAAACATCAAAATCAGTGCCTTCAGTGATTTCTTTGAAATAAGCCATGTTGCCAACTTCTACATGTCCATTGTCATAATGAGACCACATGGCTTTGCTGAGCTCATGGTCCACACTTCCCCAAACTGTTTCAGTTGCTTCATTTAGTTCAATATCCTCAGAGATGACTTCATGTATGAAACCTTCTCCCTCAATAGTGTTTGCCTAAGGGGCTTTCCCTTTTCCTTTCTCTTTGCCCTTATGTGTCTGTTGCAATTTGAAACCTTTGCAACAGTGTTCCTTGTTCTTTTGCTGAACAGAGGAATAGGAGTATCTCTGCTGAAAACCTTGTTGGCCTTGGCCATATCCAGGGTTTGGAGCAGGTTGATTAAAGTTCTGCCCCTGAGGGCGTTTCCACTGATTATTATGTGATGGACCACACTTATTCACCATCATGTGATTTAAGAAAGCACAACTCATGTCATTTTCTTTCTCCACATTTGAAATGGAGGATTGCAGTGGCTGATGTGTGCTGCAAAAATCAATCTCCAAAAGAATTTTTCAGATAATGATGTCAACAGTGAAGTCTGTTTGAGAGGTGGTCTGTGTAAGCGACCGCTAATCCTATGCAGGATTAGGGCCACCGATGGTCAAACTTGTGAGGAAGAGGACAAGTGAACTAGTGGGAAGTCCCACAAGAACTTGACTAGAGTTCTTGGGGCGATGGGATTCAGGACTATATACTATACAGGTGTTTGTACATATTGTGCTACTGGTCCATGCATGTACAGGCTAGAACATTCTAGACTATAGCAGAGATTAATGAGGCTGTACATGGCTATGTGTAATGGAAGAGAAGTGGACAGAGATTAAAAGAGTGAGGCATGACATCATAGGCCTAGACCAGGTCATGTGACTGGTCACGTGAGAGTCATTGAGGAAATGTTCTAAGTCCAAAAGATAAGATAGGTGTGGTGATAAGATGTCCATGAAGGTTACAATAGGGGCTAAAGAATGTGTTTGTAACACCACCCCCCATCTAAGGCTTGACTTCCAGGCAAGAAAAGATGTCGCGTTTGACAGGCATCAGGTCAAAATGATTAAATAAAGAATAGAAAGCTGTGGTGGTTATGTGGAGATACTGCAGAGCTGAGGGATGTAAGGCGTAGAAGTCCATGATTGCCCCCTTTGCATGAGATAAATTAGACACTGATTCCCATGTTCAGTCAGAGTCGTCATACCCCTTCCAGTGCACCAGAAACTCCACCTTGTTATGTTTAAGGTGCAAGTCTACTAAATAATCTACTTCAAATTCTGTATCACCTTTGTCCATTATGACGAGCGGTCCAGGGGCGACAAGGGGTTGTCCTGGCAGTGTCTCCCAATATGGTTTGATTCATGAAATATTTATAACAGGATGAATCTTCATAGAAGACGGCAACTGGAGTTTGACCGCATTGCTCCCAATGAGGTCCATGATGACATAGGGGCCCAGCCACCTTTCTGTGAGCTTCTTTGAAGCACGGAGGAGTCTTAAATTAGATGTTAACAGCCAGACCTGCTGGCCAATGGCAAATTCATGTGATGCTGAGCATCATTTGTCAGCCTGCAGTTTCATGGCATCCTGTGCCTTTTTCATGGATGATTTGGCCTGGTCGAAGGCTGTGGAGAAGTTTGTTGTGAAGTTGTTAGCGGCCAGTGCCTTCCCTTTTGGGGGTTCAATACCCATTTGTGGGACATATGAATGAGTAAGGGAGAAGGGGGTGACATTAGTAGCTGAAGCTACCCGGTTGTTGATGGCAAACTGGGCCAGGGCAAGCCACTGTGGCCAGTCTTCTTGTCTTTCTGCACAGAACAGACAGAGGTACGTGGAAATCTCCTGATTCATATGCTCAGTTTGTCCATCGGTTTGTGGGTGATATGCCGTGGACATTTTTAGGTTTATTTTGAGGGCCTTTGCAAGCTCTTTCATTACCAAGGCAGCGAATTGCGGGCCGTGGTCTGACACAATTGATTTGGGAAGTCTGTGATGCTTCTATACATGGTCTCTGTATAATTGGGCCATTCCCAGGGCCATCATAGTTTTGGTGGTGGGTATTATTTTGACTGATTTGGAGAATTGATTTACTACCACGAGAATAGAGTCTTTTCTGTCAATGGTGGGGAAGCCCATGACGAAGTCTGCAGATACATCTTCCCAGGGACCCTGAGGTATGGGAAGGGGCTGAAGTAGGCCTGGTGGTGCCTTGTTTGAAGGTTTCATCCTGGCACATCAGTTGCTCTGGGCTGTGTAGTCTTCAATTTGTTTGATCATTCCTGGCCATGTGTAGTAGTGTCGCACATGTTCCAGAGTCCTTTCATTGCCAGCGTGACCTATTACCAGTGAGTCATGGTATTGGGTGATGATATCTTGACGCAGGGTGTCTATGTCAGGGACCACGATTTTGTCTTCTTTTTGCTCTAAGCTGTCTGCGTTGAGCGTTGTCCTGTGGGATGGATTTTCATTTTGGGCCTCTTTCACACATTTTAGGATCTGCTCCTTGCTCTCATGGACACATGTGATGTCAACCCCTTGGATCCTTTTGGTTGGAAGGATCTGAACCTGCACATTGTCTTGCTTGATGCTGATAGCATAATCTTCTCAGCGAGAGAGTGCATCAGCCTTTCCCATAGCAGTACTGGGTTTTTTGACTAATAGGTAATTAAATCAGGACAAGTATTGGGCCCACCTGGCCTGTTGCCAATTCAGATCTTGTTTGACCATGAAATACTGTAAATTTGCATGATCCATCCAAATTTTGAATTGGAACTTGGCCCCTTTGAGGTAGTGGTGTCACTGCTTGAGAGCGAGTATTATTGCCAACATTTCCTTGTCTGCAATGGGGTAATTTTGCTGCTCCAGTGTCTTGGCGTGGGAAGAGAAGGCCACCAGATGCCATCTTCCTTCCTTTTCAATTGATAGTACACCACCTGTGGTGAAGTCCAAGGTGTTGGTCTCTAACTGGAATTTTTGATCGTTATCCAGGTAGGCTAGGACCAGAGCCATGGTAAACCTTTGCTTTAAGTGCTCAAAGGTGGTGTGTTTCCTTTCTGACCACACCCATGGTTGGTCCTTCTTTGTTAGGTCATTTAGGGGGCAGCTCATGTGGGAGAAGTCTTGTATAAACCTTTGATAGAAATTGGCCAGTCCTAGGAAGCTTCGCATTCCTTTTACATTATGTGGCATGGGCCACTCTAGGATTGCCTTGACCTTGTCCTGTTCCATCTTAATCCCTTCTTGGGAGACGATCATTCCCAAGAATTCTACTTCTTTGACAAAGAAGGAGCATTTCTCTGGTTTGGCAAATAGGTTGTTTTCTTGCAGGTGTCATAGTACTTCTCTCACCTTTTCGGCATGCTCCTCCCTGGTACCACTAATAAAGACCATGATGTCATCAATGTATACAACTACACAGGTATCCATATCTGTGAAGATCTTATTCATCATGGTTTGGAAGGTCGTGGGGGAGTTGCACTGCCCAAAGAACATGACTGTTGGTTCAAAACTGCCTCTATGGCACACGAATGCTCCTTTCCATTGGTCCCCCTCTTTTACCCGAATGTTGTTATACCCCCATCAGAGGTCAATTTTGGTAAACCATCTCAACCCTTTTACTTTGTCTACCAGTTGCAAGATGAGGGGTAGTGGGTAATTGTTCTTTACTGTCCATTCGTTTAGGTACCAGTAATCTTGCACCATTTGCTTCTTACCATCCTTTTTGGCACAAAGAATACTGGCAATGTTTGTGGGGATTTGGAGGGGCATATATACCCCTTTTGGAGCTGCTCGTCCACAAAGTTGGAAACCTCCTTTTGCTCCTCCACCGAGAGTGGAAAGATCCTTCCTTTCTTGGGAATGAATCCTTCTTTGAGATCGATGGCATGGTCCCAGGGTTTCCTTTCTGGGAGGTACTCTGAGACCTTCTTGGAAAATACCTCCAGGTACTCATGGTATTCTTTAGGGATCTGTTCTTCTAGGGGAAGGTCCATAGGCTTTTCCTTTTCTAATGCCTTAATTTTGGCATAGGCATAAGGGGCGTTACTCAGCTCCTGTTCCTCTAGAAACTGTAGGAACATGGCTCTGTTGGAGAGGAGATAACAAGTCTTCGGGCATTGGGTCCTCTTTACTGTTCCCTTCATCCAGTCTATTTTGGGGTTATGCTTCTGTAGCCACATGTGTTCTAAGATTAGGTCATTTCATCCTAGGTTGGTGACTTCAGCTATTATACACTACCGATGTCCTTGGTATTCAATTATTAATTCTGCTTTATGGGTGATGGTTCCTGCAGAGTTTGGTGTGCCATCTACATTATACATGTGCAGTGGTCGCTCAATTTTTGAAATAGGTAGTTTCTTGCTTTTACCCATTTTTGGTTGATGAAGACCCCATTAGCTCTGCTGTCTAGCAGGGCTTTACAGGCACCCTTCTTTCCTTGTTGGTGGCAGGGCACACATTGATGTCCACCAGGACTTTGTTCTTCAAATTAGAGTGAAACAACCAAAGCTAACCAGACTAGCTCTAGCTGTCTAAGACAGTAGGAATGAGTCAAGGGTTGTGGATTGCTCTGGTGGGCTCTCCAAGAGGACAAGACTGCAGCTGTAAGGCACAGGTGTTCCCCTTTATATACTCTACAGGTTAGCACACGGACCAAGCAGTGCGTGTGAATACAACTACTACATATAGTAAGAGTCTGAGGGAAGCGCATGTACAGTAAGCGACTATGAGTAAGAATACAGCATGTGACA